>JBBPDC010012382.1:0-13362 GCA_037974485.1 Hemigrammopetersius urotaenia | reverse complement strand
TCTCTCTCTCTCTCTCTCTCTCTCTCTCTCTCTCTCTCTCTCTCTCTCTCTCTCTCTCTCTCCCTCCCTCCCTCCCTTTCTTTCTCTCTCCCTCTCTCTTCCCTATCATGATGTCATTAGAGTAGTCTAGTGCAGACATGCAATGCAGTTTACAGTCTGTCATTCCCTTTTCCTCATTAACTGACTTCTATCACTATCTCTGTTGTGTATATATTTCCATTATTCTTTCTATGTTTCCATTGCAAGTTTAGTTTAGGACAATAGCTTTCATGTAAAATAAGTCGCCCCCTTGGGAGTGACGATGATGGGCTGGATCAGGAATTAATTCATTAGAGGGACAACTCGAGTTTTGGAGGAAAAGCCTGCGTTGGTATGGACCTGCGCTTAGGAGAGACACTGAGTATGTTGGGAGAAGGATGCTGAGAAGGGCCTGAGTATGTTAGGAGGGTGCTGAGGATGTTGCCAGGGAAGAGAAGAGGAGGAAGGCCTAGTAGGAGGTTTATGGGTGAGGGTGAGGGAAGACATGCAAGCAGTTGGTGTGAGAGAGGAAGATGCAGAGAATAGACGTTTGATCTGCTGTGACAAACCCTTAGCCGAAAGTAGAAGTAGGTGATCAAGAGTTTAATTAGACCCCTGTTTAATGATGCACAAAAATAACCACTTGCTGCTGCTGCTGCTGCTTCTTCTTATTATTATTTTTATTACTATTATTATTATTGTTGTTGTTGTTATTATTGTTGTTGTTCTTGTTATTGTTAGTATTATCATTATTGTTGTTGTTATTATTATTATTATCATTATCATTATTATTATCATTATTTGTATTGAACAGTAATTTGTAACACAGCCCGTCCAAGTGGGTCGCTTCCCAAATCACAGTCCGACTCTCCATGCTGGAGTGGAGGAACGTCAGGGCTCAGAGCGTGCTGCTATTGGCTGGAGCGGGGCGTGACATCATGACGTCCCTATGCCAAACAAAGGGGCAGGAAAAAGCCACGTTGACCAGTCTGCTGGATCTCTCCGTGGGGGGAAAACGAGTGTTTATTTTATCTAACAAGCAGCTTCTTTACATTTTTTTGAGGCTGAACGAGTTAGTCATGTCGTCTCCACCGAAAGAGAAAAATGAAACTCGAGCTGGACATCCCCCTGCTGGTAAATACCAGGACATTGTTGTTGTTTTTCTCACCTGAAGTGTAGCAACACAGTATAGGATATCTCAGCTCAGTTCTGCATCAGACATCGGATTAAAATCAAGCTTGTATATAAGGACACTTGCTAGGGACCGTTTTAGACTGGACAGCCATCAAGTTATCCTTAGTTTAATAAGGAAATAGCTCGAGGCTAAAAATACAGCTAACGTTAACGTAGCCTTTGGGTGTTGCAGCATTAGGCCACAATGCAGTTGTCCTGCATGGAGTGCATGTGTTTTAACAGAATATAGTGAGTTTGTAACTTGATGATGGAAAAGAAGACCAGTAGGTTTTAGTTATATTCGAAATGCATGCATTTTTGTAACTGTCAGTTGTTCTGCCCGTTTCATATGTGCTGGAACAGAAAGTGTTGTCTCTACACTGATGAAGGCCCTGCATTGCCAATATGTCAGTCTGTCCTGTGTAAAGTCCACAAGAAAGCTGATGACACACTGAGCTTTGTATGCATAGGCGTATAAGTGGGACACAGGCCTTCCCCATGAAAACAAATCAGAAAAAATATTAGGAAACTTCATTGATCCTGGAGGAAATTGCTTATACTGGCAATGCAGGGTCATTAGCAGTGTGGGGACACCACTTTCTGATCCAGCAGAAAAGCTTAAAATGTTTTTCATATGGGACTGCTTAGCTCTGATTTGTTGCATTATCTTATTATGTTTGAACAGTCAAAGCAGGAGGCATGAGGATAGTCCAGAAACACCAGTCTTCTGGCGATGCGGTGTCCGACAGAAAAGAAGACAAGGATAGTAAAGAGTTTGAGAGCTGCAGGTACTCACTTTGAACTCTTCTCTTTTCTCATATTAGTACCTGAAGCACTCTGTCCCTCTCACCCTGTCTCTCTCCTTCTCTTTTTCAGCTTCAGCACTCACTTATTATGTTCAGGTCTGCCAAACCTCTATACATTACTTATTTCAATGTATTAGTGCAGCTGTGGACAGTTGCACTCTGGCTACTTTTTATGATGTCAGGTGAGCATATGTGGCATCAAGTAGTTGTACGTTTTTGTGCATTTTGTCCAGTGCATCAAGTTAAAACTCATTTGCATGTAATCTAAGGCCGTGTTGCAGAGTGATTTTGTGGGAGGAAAGCAGGCCGGAGCATTTTGTTTGATTACAGGGTTTCTGACTTGCCGAGGCTTATGCTTGGTGCCGGAGAGGCCTGGGTCTCGTGGTCTGACTGACTGTACATATATACAGTAGTGGTTGAAATTTTCCATCCATAGTCTCATTCCAGTGTGTTCTCATGCACAGTTAGCGATTACACTAGATGTATATCTTCCCCAAGCCCAAATGAACCATGATCATACTGGACTTTGAGGGTCAAGATGTTTGGGGATGGTACGGATCACTTAGTCTGTCTCTCAGTTTTCCACTTATCAGCCTGTTGGTATAGTTAACTATGCTGATCTGTTATATGTTCAGTGATGCTGAAAGCCAGCGAACATAATATTTATTTATGATTTATTTACTAGTAGTTGGTAATAAATATGTATAATATTTATTAACCCCTACCCTAAGTGTGGGCAGGGGTGCTCCAGCAACTTTTTGTATCAAAAGAGCATATGTGGCTTGAAGTAACTCCTTTATAATAAACTGTTGAATATTGTGAAGTGTTTTCTTTGTTCAGGAATTTAAACTTTCCTAGATGTTGGGACGTTTAGGAAAACTCTCACTTGTGGAAACTCTTTACTCCACATGTCGAATGTCCTTGTTGTGCAATTGCCTAGCCACAGGTGAGCAGTTCTCATCGGACTGTAGGAGTGCACGCAGGTGTGTGCGTGTGTGAACCGCATCTGGCTTTCTTGCTCATTTTGCTTTCGAAGTAAAGCTTTTGCACCAAATCCACCAGAACATTTCCCACCACAGCTGCATTTGCACTGCCCAGCTGCTGCCATTCAGGGTGATGAATATTTCAGGGCCAAGAAATGACTTCAGTTAGCTCTGCTGTTGGTACTAGAGCGGCATTTAGCGATTTTCCCCATTTGGTGACGAGATGAAGGAAACGTTGGTGCAGGACAGGGTGTGTTCTCCCACACGGCTGGCGGATATGACCACATCTTCCTTTTTTTCCTCTGACTAGTCACATGGCTTATTTATACTGAATCTATTTGTTAAGCTACAGCTTGGCCGCACTTTCAGAAGAAGGTGAGTCATAAGGCACATGTTGCTGGTTAGAGCTCAGGGTTCCTCTCAGGCACTTAGATATCTGCCTGTTCTATTTTTTGCACTTTCTGTCTTTCCATAAAATTGAGTTGAGGCATCAGCTCAGTATCAGGTTTCTGCAGGGCGCAGAGTCTGTGTTAGCTTGCCCCTTTGGCACATTACCTGATTGCTGATCTACATCTACAGTCAAATGGAGCTTGCAGGTGAGGCCTTATCAGTGCAAAGTGCTGACTGCATTCCAGCCTGCTGGAAACCCCTGATTACACTGTCATATGGTCGTGCAATATAGCACTGGTTAATCATTATCACGATATTGGCCTTTGCCTCCTGATGTTTTAGAAGGCTGTGCGATGCAAATGAGCCCTCTGACCAATAGTATTTTATTCTCTTTTCTCTTCGTCCATGTCACATGAAAAATGTACTAGTGTGCTCTAAATACATTGCAAGGAATGTCATAATGATTTAATAAGTTTAAGCATTTGGATTGATATTGTGCAGGGCTGCAATGGATATTCAGTAAAAATATTAATATAAAAGTCACAATAATGAAAAATGCAGTTTCAATCATTTGTACTTTTACCTATTTTTTTTTTTTTTACCTTGTTTCCTTGCACTGTTTATCAATCTGACAGGAAGCAAACTACTTCATCAAGCTAAATGCTGGTGAGTCACATTTAGGATGCTGTAGCAGCATAACTAAAGAGAACAAGATAATGTTCTGGCTTGTCTCACAAAAACAGTGCTTTTGACTTTTTCATGTTTGCCAAATGGTTTTCCTGCCAGCGTAGGCAGTTCTTGGCATATCTGTATTAGAGCTTTAATATGAGACTATAATAATGATAATAAAAGTTTCCTGCTCTTCTGGTTTGCTAACTAGGCAGGTTCTCAGGTGCCTTTATATCTATGAATAAATGAGGGTGCAGAAAGAAACAGAAAGAAACATGTTCAAACCAGACCAGGCATTAAGACCAAATCAGACTTCATCACACTCTAAACAGTGTTTTTGAGCAACTTAAACATTTAGGTCGTTTCAGTGTGGTCGGTAATGCCCTTTGCTTTCCCCCGCTGCTCCTCCTGCTCAACAATTTCTACTCTGTTGCCAAATGGGCAGATCAGATTCCTCCAAATAAACATATTATGCCCTTTGGTCTGCAATAGTGAACCAGACCTGCAGTTTGTGATATAAATATCATAACAATTTAATACAAATGCGGGAAATATGCAACTGTATGGCAGTGCTAATTTCACCCACATGAGAATCTAGTAAGCTAAGTCATTGCCTGTGAGTATCTTTTTTTGTTTGTTTTATATTAAACATGAGCATCTGAAAAGTGTGAAAGATATTTCATGTTTTGTCAGAATGTCCAAATCTGATTTGTGGGTGGCAGTGTCACCTTATAGCAAGAAGGTCCCCAGCCGGGACAGCGGAGGGTCATTTCTGTGTGTCGATTGCATGTTCTCTTCATATCTGCATGGGTGTCCACCTGGTGCTTTGGGTTCCTCCCACAGTCCAAAAACATGCACGTTGGGCAAACTGGAGATGTGAAATTGTTGAGTGTGTGCATGAATGTGTTTGTATGTCTACCCTGCCTTGTACTGGTGATTTTTCAGGCTTGTTCGCTTTTCGCCCTGTGACCACTGGCATAGGTTCAAGCAGCCCTGTGACCCTGGTTAAGGATAAGTAGTTCAGATAATGGATGGATGGATGGGGATGACTTTTAGCTGCTTTTTTGCACCCAATAAATAAAGAATGCTTCTTGGAGACTTCTGAACACATCAGGGAAGAGGCTGAAGAAAAATTTGAAATTCTGAAAAAATACAAACATTTGGTTCATGGCCCCTTGTAATTCCTTTTGACATTGCCCACCATTACTGGCAAGCAGGTTGGAAACTGTGAGTTTGTATTTTGTGCTTGGCTGTTTTAGCCTGGTTTGATTGGAAATGCGTAGGGGCCCAGGGTGGTAAACAAGGCTGTTAATGTAATGGACTCCAACATGCCACAGTCGTGTACAGTGTTGCTTTCCTTGGCTTTTGAAACTTTGCTTCAGCCTTTTCATTGGTATGTCCAGCAGTCCTGCTCTAAAAATAGTAGCCCAAGATTACCATGGAAACTTAACCAACTCTGTGATTTGATTTTAAATGGGTGAATGCAGTTGTAACAGTCAATGTTGGAGGGAAAGAAAGAGCTTTACAGCTAATGTAGAGGAATGCAGGAGAATCCAGTCACTAACTTGTGTGTGTCAAATAAGGATAAACACATCAGCTGTGCCAGCAAGATCCCTAGCCCCCCCCCCCCCCCTCGACCAGCAGAGTGTACCCGGTGCGGAAGCGGTAAGCAGGTGGCTTCTGGTGGAAAAATTGCGCATTTGTCGCAGCAAGTCAAGCAGGATAGTCTGGGGACTGCCTGCCAGATGCAATTTGGGCTCTTCAGATGGATGATACGGTGAAATGGAATTGCTCAGAGACGATGATGCGATGTGCCATCAGGCCATGCCCATGCCATGCTACTGACATCTGCCCACAGTGCAGGGACTCCCCAATCACCCTTCATCTTATACCCTAATACCTGACCCGGTCCTGTGGGCCTGCTCATGAAAGGGGACCCTGTAGCAGAGAGTGATTTGTTGGGAAGACTCCATGCTGTTCAAAAACAGGCCGAAGCATTTAATCAGGTTTTAAGGTCACTGATTGTCTGATGCTGGCTTGCTTTCGCTCGCTGCCGGTGTGGTCTGGCTCTCGTGGTTTGGTTCGCTATAAAGTTTTTGTTAAAAGCTGCATTTATAAAACTGGGGGTTTTTTTTCTTTCAAAACTGTGATTGAGTATTTATTTATTTTTTTACATTTAGAACAGTCACTTGCATGCACCAGAATAGAAAATAAATCTATGAGTGATGCATGACCAAAGCATATCAGATATATAGTCTAGAATATAGTCATAGTCAAATGCATAGCATTACTGTTATAAGATATTTATTTGCTGAGTGGTGTCTTTAACAGAGAAAATACAGTCTTCATTTTAATCACAATTGCTCTCTTCATAATGAAGTGTATAATAAAATGTTACTTAGCATTATAAATGGTGCAGTGTTCGATATAATTATGTATTTCATTCATTTGATAGCTGTAGATTTAGTGCTACGTTGTAAAGCAGACCGACTGAGGGGTTATCATCAGTCTCTTTTAGAAGGAAAGCGAGCAACATTTTGACAGCTTTTGTCATTAGCACAGAGAGCTTGCTTGTGATTGCAGTTGAGAATGGCTTTTGTTGGAAAGTGATAACACGTGGTGGAGACTTACTTAGACTTGGTTGTCTCAAATCAGTGTTTCCATAAGAAAAGGTTGTACTTCTAAGCTTTGTCTTGAAATAGCCACTATTTTTAATACACCATATAGACAAAAGGATTGGGACACGTCTGTTTTTGACACATGACCAGCATTTACGCTGTGTCTCGTCTCATTTTTGTCACGTGATAAATGTTCATTGACCACTCTTTAACAAGCTGCTCCTCCGTGCTCCGTGCTGCAAGTAGGCGTGGTTCCGCGCAGGTGATGCGACTTTGTCATTTTTGCAAGGAGTGGATAGTTCTGTGGTATGCCGGTATAAACAAAATCTCTCCCATGGGCCAAATTAATATCGCATAGCATTTATGTCGCACAGTACTAGCTGTAATGGCTGCAAAAGGGACCAACTCCATATTAAACTTGATGCATTTGAATGCAATGTCATTAAAGTTAGTCGTCTCAGTACTTTTATGTATATAGTGTATAGTCAGCAGTGGTGTCTAATGAGGTTGCACAGAATTCGGAGGGTGCACTGAATAGCTGTACTGAAATATTTCAGTGTGAAACCAATGACAACATGGCAGTACTGGCAAGTGACATCACTCAGCTGCTTTTCATCTCTTCCAAACTGGCCCTAGGTGGCTCTTATTGATGAGCCTTGTATGTGCTCATTGTACAGACCACTGCTTGCCTAAAACATCTTAAGTATTTATCAAAAGTTAATGCTTTTGGAAAAAATTTAAGCTGTAAAAAAAAAACCTCTGAATCTTCTAAAACTTTGATTTCCCACTTTTCCCTGGATTGATTTTGTGCTGCTCAGATTTCTGCAGAGATGGTTAAATACATCCAGAAGTCACTTAAAGGAACTGTTTGATCAATACTGCTAATGTTTTTAACAACGAGTGCAAGTCAATAGACATTTGTTAGCAGAATTATATCTTGATATCTTCAAATGTTATCTTGCTAACTGGTGTCTACTATCCTGTATCCATCATTTTCTTATGTTGGCAGGTTGAACTATTCCTTTAAGATGTTGTGTGCAAAGGACCACAGAAACCTCTGGTTAGCTTGTTTACTCAAATATTTATGTTCACGTACTGTCAAAGTACCTCAAGCATGAGTAAGTAAAGTTGCTGGATCATTAAGAAATGCAAACTGAAGTATTTTAGACAAATAGGTGTGATGGACATCTATGCATCATTCTATGTATTTTGCAAAAGACAGAAGTGGACATATGTTACATTTTTTCATGTACACTGTGCACATGACTTTAATAAATGTAACCTTTGGCCGAGTGGTTGATGTGTTGGAGAGTGTAAACAGCCTCTGGAGTGCGAACGATGAGTGGCAGTCCGGGTTCTGTCATTAGCTGAACCCTGCAGCAGGAGGGAGGGAGTGAGTGAGTACAGGGCTCGAGGGCTGCCTCACGACTGTTAACACACACTGCACTCACTTCACTGGCTCTGCTCAGCGAGCTTCATCCGACACAGCAGAGAATCCAGCTTCGTACGTTTCACGCAATGGAGCCACCCGAAGGCAAACCGCACCAGCGCCCACTGCGCCAATTCCACACAAATGGAACACATTCTCTGTTCTTTGGTGCAAATGATTATGATTATTTTGTGCTGAGATTGTTCACTGCAGGTACCAGTCCTTAGCACAGCGTCCAACATTGTTTTAGTGCACAGAAGCCCCCCAGTGGTTGAGCAGATTGTAAATATTAGTGATTTGCCAGAACTTTCAGCAGAAATGTTTTTGTTTAGGTAGTGTTTTATTGCTACACCAGTACAAACTACGATTTATTTGTATTACATGCACAATCTGCATAATCTTACAGACTCCTTAAGGCACAAGACAGTCCAAAAACCTAATGGTACTGCAGTGGCAAGCAGTTTTAGTTTGTGAAAGGCGGGGAAGGGGGTGTGGTATAGAAACATTCTGTATTTTTGCTGTGGTGGCAAAGATTAGCAGGAAGCCACAGAGAAATGTTATCAGCTGCGACACTGGGCCTATCAATACATAAAAGTGAGCATTCAGCATTTGGCATTATGCAAATGCTAATCAGTCATAAAAAGTAATGTGCTTTACGCAAAGGTTAAAGTGTTTTGCCACCTTTTTGGTTACTGTTGTCATTTTGCATTGTGTGCTTTCAAAAAGCAACAAACTTGATATTTTCATGGACTGACCAGTTCCATTTCTCCTGTCTCTTGAGCTGACATGAGTGAAATAATTGGCCAACATGTTTAAGAGTTCATTTATTGTTTTAGGCTCCCCTCACTCACGATTCAGCAGGCCAATATTATTGGTCTGTCTGTATGTAAAGAACCATTTTGAAGGTTGTAGAACCTCCATGTGATGGTTAGGTTCTTGAAAGAACCCGTAAATTGGTATAGCATCTGTACATGATGTGAGGGTCTTTAAAGGGTTTTTGCTCCGTGTAGTTTCTGAGATTGGGATTTGTGATTTCCAGAGGGAGAGACATCAGTTAACAAAATGCACCACACAAACCAGCAATAATGTATAGAGGCAACTGAGAGGAGTCTTGATTTAAAAAGTGATTCAAGTCTTCTTCAGTTTGGTGTTGAATATAGAAAAATAGATATATGATAGTGTTTAGTGCATCTGCAAAAAAATTTTGTGCGTAATGACTGTTGTAACTAATTGACTAAATGATGAGAGTTATAAAAATGTCTTTGCTCCTTCTACACTCTTAAAGAACCTTTAATGATTGCTGGTGTTGTCTTAACAACCTTTTTTGGCTTTGTTTGTCTTTGCTTTGTGTACCGTTATTTCTATAGTTCTGTGCATTACACTACTTTACCTCTATGCACTGTTGGTAACAATAGCTACTGCTGTGGAATGCCCATCAGAGAGTGTTTCTCACAATCAGTGGTGCTGTTTCCTCTTGATTAAACAGGCAAACAGACTGCTCAGTACCAAGCCTCCCTCATCTTATCTTAAAACTCTCAGTGCCAAGATAGCATTTGAGGGTGAGGCTCCCACCTGTAGTGCATGGTCAGAGGTGCTGGCGCCCTTGAGGTGTTGCGTCATCACTGGCAAGCAAAGAGATCCGTCATCCTCCACAGATCTTTTGGTTCAGTGAGCACATTTTGAAAGCCTGGTGACCAATCATTTATTCAGCACTGGCTTAAAATAAGACGGTGCTTTCAAAACCCTTTAAAACTTCACAATGGGTCTTAAGTGCCACCAGCCTGAAGTTTCTAAAGAGACAGTTTGGTACACAGACAATAATAAAGAGATTTCTTTGGTACACAGACAATAATAGGAGTATTAAAGCATGCTCTTACTTTACGCTGACATAAAAGAGCAGGTCAGAGTACATACTGTACATAAGGAGGAAATTCATCACACTATTTCATACATTTGTCACATCAATGATCTAAACACCTGAGCACTACTGAAGACTTGATGTCTGCACCTATTTTGTTTTCAAATCTGAGTAATTAACCAGTTCATTAAAACGAGTGCATTATCATCATGCATAAATGTGCCCGTGTGCATTGTAGTGATTGAGTATTAATAATGGTATCCAATGCAGCTTCTCTGTTTGAATGTCAGCATCCCAATCCAGCACCTTTATGTATTACACCACACGTCTCCCAGCTTTAGTAGATTATCCAGATATGAGTGCCAAAAACATGGCTTTATCCCTGATTTTTCATGTTACACCTTTATTGGCCAAAGATTTTTATTTCAGCACCAAATGAAAAATGTGTGATAATTGCATGCTAATGTACTTCCATCTTCTTGCACTACTCTTACATAAAGGTTTTAACACTCTCCTCTGCTTCTCACATTGTCCTGAGTGTTTCCTCATGTTGTAAGTCGCTTTGGATAAAAGGGTCTGCCAGATGAATGTAATGTAATGTACATGTACTCAAAATCCAAGTAAATGTTAGTCTATCAAAAGTATTCAATTCAGTTGTATTTATGTATTTATATAGCACCTTTTGCAACTGGTGTCCCAAAGCAGCTTTACAGAATCCAGGTTTGAGCCCCTAGTGAGCAAGCCAAGCGTGACACAGGGAAGGAGAAATTCTCTAAAGCTCGAGGAAGAAACCTCGGGAGGAACTATGACTCAAAAGGAGAATCCATTCTACTCATGTTGACACTTGAGAGTGAGGGAGAGTAAAAGAATTGTCTGTGAGTAGAAGTTAGTGGGGTTGGGGGGGTGTGTGTGTGTGTTTGTACGCGCCTCTCTCTCTCTCTCGCTCTCTCACTCTCATAGTATGTGTGTATATATATATTTGGCTTTCAGGGGAAATGTATGGAAAACGTGAAACGTTCACACTACAAAGATATTATATCGTGAAAGTAAGGCATTTAAGTAGAAGCATGCAGTAGTCAAACAATGTATTGAAACCAAAGCCAACAACTGTGGTGAGTGTAATACAACACAAAATGTCAGTGTCTCCATAACGTGTCTTGTGCCCTTGAGCATCAATTACAGCTTGATAACGACTTCTCGTGCTGTTCACAAGTCGACGTATTGGCTGCTGAGGCATGGCATCTCCCTCTTCTTGTAGGACAGCCCTTAGGTCATTGAGGTGAGCTGGGATCGAGAGTTACGAACCTCTACACGGCGACTCGACTGATCCCATAGATTTTCTTTGGGATTCAGGTCTGGAGAAAGTGCAGGCCACTACATTTGAGGTACCCCAGTCTCCAGCCACCGTTCCCTAATGATACAACTTTGATGACCTGGGGCGTTGTGGTCCATGATGATGAAATTAGGCCTGTGTTGTTAATGCAGGGGCACAATGACTGGATTAATGAAGTTATGCAGGTAGTATGAGCTTGTCACTGTACCATTCACAGTGAAGGGCAGTTCTGTATTAACTAGATATTAACCCACACTGTAACACCACCACCACCAAAGGCTTATGTATAGTGGTCACCTTGACGTCTCCAACATCATTGGTGGCCATCAATACTGCTGAACGTGAATTGATTTCCATTAGAGAACAGCACTGAGGCCGACTGGTCCCTCGTCCAGTGTTAATGCTCTCTGTGCCTTGTGGTGTGGTCAGGTACCCTTGCAGGTTAGCAAGCAGACCGCGCTGATGTTAGTGGTTTCAAATGGTCTGACATGACAATCGGGTGCCTCTCACCTCCCTTAAATGCGCCTGGAGTTGAGTGGCATTTATTATCCGGTTCCGCAGGGCACTGGTCATCAGTGTGGGATGTGGCCAAAGGACGTCCACTTCTATGCCTTTCTGTGACTTTTCCAGTCTCTCTGTATATCTGTTGCAACCTGCTGATGACACTCTGTGACACTCGAAGCTCAGTGGACACTTAACGTCTGAGAAACTCCTGTTTGAAGCGTTGCAATGGCAAGGACTGTTGATCAATAGTTTGGCGTTGTCTAATGTAAACAGCATGGTGATCAAACACATATTGTGAATTTTCAAATTAGTTAACCAAAACTTTGTGTGTAATATAACTATAACTACAGTGATAGAGCGGCATAATCAGATTTCATACCTTTATTCTGAGATACCATAATATGTATGATATAGTATTGTTGTGGGATGCATTAATGTGATATGTACGAATTATGTTCCTTCTCATCCTGGATTATTCCAAATTCAGAAACAAATCAAAATGATAATCTTACCACAGTGAAAACTCCCCACTAATCATTAAACCCTTCTAATGTGTAAAAGGGGAGAGGAGATAATAGAAATTTTAAAATACTGTCATTATAACTGTTCTGCCGCCCAACCCCTTTCCTCAGTTGAAGAGAAAAGCTCCTCAGATGTAGCTCTTGATAATGAATGGAATGAATGAATGCATGCAACCTTTTGTTAATTGGAGAGGTCAGAATCAAACAGTTTTAATTCACATTTACTGAGTTGTTTACTGAGTTTACTGAGTTGTGCCTTCATTCTATTTGTGAATTAAACTCAGAAGAGTTCAGTTTCTCAAGTGAAGGGTCAAGTGCTATATGGCAAGGGCGAGGAACGCTAACTGACAGCCTGATGACCATTATTTCCATGCTAGCTTTCCCGTAGATGAGCTGTGTGGTGAAGTGTGTTCCTACTGTTGCCGTAATTGCATGGTGGTATGGCTGAGCTGCTTGCATTTGCATGGGAGCGGTGTAGGACGAGTCCCCTTCCTGAGTAACTTCTCTCATTACTGCGGCAGAAGCGTTCGCAGGGTTGGCCTGTCAGTCAATTGTGATGAGACGCTGAGCTAAATAAGCAGTCGAGAGTGAAGTTCCTTGGAGCTAAACAACTCCTGCAAGTCCGGCCGCAGCGTTGTCACACCTCATTGTGGGCTGCCCTGTCTGCCGGGAGGAGGACGAGGTGCGCTGTAGTACACGGCAAGGTAAAACTAATTCCCCCTCTGTTACTGTTGGGAGAGCTGTGGGTGTGCAGGTTCAGTCCAATTTAACTTTGTTAGCTTTCTCAGCTCTACCAACTCCCACAGATCCTACAGACAGCTTGTTGTGATTTCTCCACCGATGGGCTCTAAGTAGCAATGCGGACCGGAAATAAAACGCAGAGCCAACGGTTGCTATGGTGTTGCCAGGGTTCTCGGGTCAGTGCTTGCCGCTTAATTGCTAATCATATAATTCCCTAAAGCTGAACTCAGAGGAAGCATTCCCCCCTTTTCTCTCTCTCTCTCTCTCTCTCTCTCTCTCTCTCTCTCTCTCTCTCTCTCTCTCTCTCTCTCTCTCTCTC
>JBBPDC010012346.1:0-13363 GCA_037974485.1 Hemigrammopetersius urotaenia | reverse complement strand
CATTTAAAAACTGCATTTTGTGTTTACTTGTGTTATCTTTGACTAATAGTTAAATGTGTTTGATGATCAGAAACATTGTGTGACAAACATGCAAAAGAATAAGAAATCAGGAAAGGGGCAAATAGTTTTTCACACCACAGTATAACGACATCTTGTGGGCAAAAACATGCTCATGTATGTGTATTAGTTTGCAACATGGCTATGTTATGACTAACACCGTTATGTATCAACTCAGCTTGTAGCCTAGTGGTTAGGGTGTTTGCCCTGCGATCAGGAAGTCATGGAGTTGATTCCCAAGACTGCTAGTGGCACCACTGAGGTACCCTTGAGCAAGGCACTGTCCCCACACACTGCTCCCCGGGCGCTGTGTTCCTGGCTGCTTCACTTGGTGAATGGGTTAAATGGTGTGGTGCCAGAATGGTCACTTCAGACTCTAACTTTAGAGTTGCTGATAAAGTGGCCAAGGTGTGGTTGCAAATAAAGTGAAAAAAATCTTAAAATAATCCACAATACCAGCAAGAAAGGTCACTGATTTCATTAGCTGTTTTTTTTGTTTTGTTTGTTTTGTTTTTTAGAGATTTTAAAGTATAATTATCACAGCTTATGCATATGATATTACAGTACATCTTCAGTTGAAGAACAACAAAAGAAAAAGTGAGGAAAATGGTGGGTCAAAACATAAAATGATTATGAAAGAAATTGAAATTACTGATGCATTATAGAGCTGAAGACAAGTTGGCTGAGGGACAGCAGGCAGTTTAATGTGCATTTAAATACATTTTGAAAGAGGTCAAGACATTTTGGTAAAGAAAATTTGATCTTCTCTGGGCCCAGCTGATGAAGGGTGGTGGCTAGTTCTTGCTAATAAATTCAGAAAGGTGACATAGTAAGTTCTGCCCTTGACAGGGGAGACACATCTTGAAAGACAGCAACACAAAGGTGTAGAGATATGGGTCCACTGAGGGAACACAGCATAATTTTCAAGATTCGAGAATCAGGAACACATTTTGATAATTATGTTTTTGTCCAATGAACATGAAACACAAATTATCTTACATTGCATGCAACAATGTTTTGCACAAACAGAAGAGATGTTTCAACATACCAATATTCCTCTGAAATACGTTCCCCTGGGAGCTCTACACAATCTTTATTTTGATGAGAAAAGAATAAAAAATGTAAAAGGTTATATATAAGATCAGATAAGATAAGAACTTGATTTAGTCCTAAAACATTCTCAATGCAACAAGAGGAAAAAAAGATACAATAAGAGAACAGTAGTAATAGTGCATATGTAATATCTATATAACTCTAACAAAGTAACAAATAACTAAGGCAGATATAATAAAACATTCTTAGTGCAAGTGGTTATGTGACATAAATGTGCCATGAATAGAAAGAGGTAACAAACATTCAATAACATACAGATGAGTAAATATTGCACAATCCGAGTGAGAACCAAATGACATTCATATTAATCCTGAGAAAGATCACCTACAGAGTGAAGAAGAGTTATAGTAGAGTCCCAGTAGGACAGATTTCCTGTGACCTTCAGTTCTACATTTAGAGGCAATGAATCTTTTGCTGCATTTGCTCTGATGGCCCATCATGGAGGCGTGCATGGGGTGTCACGTCCATGATACTGAGAAGCTTTTTTAGCATTCTCCTCTCAGACGCCTCCGCCAGGGTCTCCAGTCTTACACCCAGGACAGAACCAGGCATTTTAATCATCCTGTCCATCCCTAATACATGCCACAATGGCGGGGTCACCTGTACCTGGAGACCTGTACCTGAAGTCAGACGTGTAGAGGGTGAAGAGGAAGGGTGATAGGACAGTCCCCTGTGGCGCTCCCGTGCTGCTCAGTATGTTATCCGAGCGGGAGCTCTTCAGCCGAGCATGCTGTGGTCGATTTGTTAAATAGTGTGTAATCTAAGCTAACAGTGGGGCGTCCACCTGCATTTCCGTGAGCTTATAGTGATGGTCTGATCGTGTTAAAAGCACTAGAGAAGTAAAAAAACTTGACCCTCACAGTGTTCCCAACAATGTCCAAATAAGCCTGGTCCAGCAGGTAGATGATGGCGTCCTCCACGCCGATACGAGGTCGGTAAGCAAACTGTAGGGGGACCAGCCAAGGCTCCACCAGCAGACGCATGTGTTTCAGGATCAATCTCTCCAGCAGCAGTGAAGTTGGAGCTACTGGCCTGTAGTCACTGGTGGACTGTAGGACTCTTTTCCCTCTGCAATCTTGGCTTTAAGCTCCCTCTGTACCAGTCTCAACTGTTCTTTGTCACAGTTTCTGAAAGCTCTCTTTTTCTTGTTGATTATGGCTTAGATGTCTTTAGTTACCGAAAGTTTATTGCTAGAGAAGCTGAATGTTTTTTGGGAACAACAGTGTCCACACAGAAGTTGATATAATATGTTATGCAGCCTGTCATATTGTCTATATTGTCCCCATGTGAGTTACAGAGAACATCCCAGTCCATTGCCGCAAAGCATCCCTGCCGAGTCTCCTCTGTCTCCCCTGTCCGTCTAGTAACAGTTTTTGTGACTGCAGGTTTGTAAAGGGGCTGGAGGTGGACAAGGTTGTGATCAGCTCTGCCCAGGGGTGGGAGATGGAGGTGTGTGCCTCAGTAGCATTGGCATAGAACAGGTCCAGTCTTTTATTGTCACTGGTTTTGCACTCCACGTATTGCTTGAACGTAGGTAGAACAGTGGAGAGGTTTTTGTTATTAAAGTCCCCCATTACGGCCACAGATGCAGACAGGCTTCGAGTCAGGAGATCCGCTGTTGCAGAGCTGATGACGTTGTACGCCTGCACCGCATTAGTGTCAGGAGCGATGTAAACAATGATAATTATCATGAGGGAAAACTCTGGGCAAATAATATTGCCTGAGACCGACCGCTAATATGTGTTTAGTACATACAGCCATCCTCACCTTAACATGACTGGGGGAGCGCCAGCAGTTGTTTACATAAAGAACGAGTCCTGCTCTCTCTTCTTCTCGCTTCTGCCAGGGTCCCTGTCCACTCTCACACACATAAATTCATTTAGATACACCACAGGATCCAGGATGATTTCATGCAGCCATGTCTCCGTGAAACACATGACACTCCATTCTCAGAAAACCTTCTCTGTCCTTGTTAGTGTTGCAAACTCGTCCATCTTATTCACCATAGATCTAACATTACCAGTCACTACTAAGAGGAAAGAACAAAGAAAGTAGTTCAAAATTGAAAGAGCATGCTAGACAGGCTGCCATCTGTGATGACGTGTTTGAATGACGGTGGTGGGTTTAAGAAATTACAGGCATCAAAAAAATTGTCCCTAGACAGGCCATGTGATGCCCATGTTTCACAAGTTGCAAAAGATTTATTAAGTAGGGAGGGTTTGAGTGAACAGGGGATTTTAGTTATAAAGTAAAGTGACCCTGATACCCTGTGGTGTGTTCACAATCATTTGTGAACACAACACATCACAGCACACAGTGTGAACAATTCCTAGTTTCTTTCTCTGTATTTAACCCATTCACCAAGTGAAGCAGTGCACACCAAGTGACACAGTGCCCGGGGAACAGTGTGTGGGGTACTGCTCAAGCTGCTCAAGACCAGTGGTGCAACTTGGAGTTCTGTTCACAGGGGCAACTCCCTAACCACTAGGCACTACAGATTTGCAGTGTATTCCTGTGAAAGAATATAAATACACTTGGTCTGCTTTAGCTGCTGGGGTCTATATATTACTAATTGGTTCAGCATGCATTTCCTGCTTGGTTTTTGTACCCTAGCTGACACTCAGCTTTAAAATACATGCTCCAGAAGGGGATGTTTTACTCAGGTGCTGTTTATTATAGTGACAGGTGGTAGGCAAGACTTCATGTTTCCTTATAAAAGCTAATGTAGTGTACTCATGTGTCATCATTATCTGAATATTTTCTTAACAAACCATGCCGTTTTTTCCTCTGTCTGCACGCAGGTTTCCACCAGTGAGTGAGAATGCTCCTATAGGCAGGATAGTGGGTGTCATCCTTGCTGCTGCCATAAATCAGAGCATTGTCTACTCCATCCTTGAGGGTAATGAGGGGGGTAAGTACATATTCTGCCTGCACACCACAGAGTAGGCCTGTGCAAAAGTTATGTCTGCAACAAGGGGTTGGGAGGACAGGAGATGGACATACCTGCAAGTGCTGAACTTTTGAACAAAATACAGGGATAAACACCAGAAATACATGCAGACTGAGATTTAAGACAAGCAAAATAGGGAGAACCAAAACACAGAGCAGGATAGGGTACATGCAAAAAAAAGCCACCAACGATTCACAACAAGGGCTACTGTGGACCAGCAAGGAGGATGAAAAACAGTGGTATTTTTACACCTAGCTGAATGAAGAACAGCTGGGAATAAGAAATGATTATAGACAGATGAAAGCGAAAACAGGAGATCAGGACAGCGGCAGAGCCAGAAGTGACAGAGAGCTAAAACATAAACACATGGAACATGAAAACACATTGCAGGTCTGAGACTTTAAACAGACAGTGTGTGGGAGAACAAAAGCAAAGAAACAAGACAAGGTAAGGTAGGAGTAAGGGTAACAACTCCTTAAACAAAGAATAGCATAAAGAAGGTACTGCACACCTGGATGCAGAGAGACAAAGAGACAGAGAAGCCCATCATCATCATGAGTAAACTTCATGCACAGAGTGTGAGCAGATGAAATCACATTTAGGAATCACATTTAATTACATTTGGAGCCAGTTGGAAATGAGTTTGAATAGTCTTTGGTCTTTCTCGTCAGGCAGAATCCAAATACGTGTAATAAAGCACCTTTTTCATTAGCCATTGTAAAAGCAGTAGGATGAGGTAATCAGCATAGCAATCAAAGTTGCTGAATCCAGTGTTTAACATTTGACATCACCTAAGTGTAGAAATAATCCTCTACAAATGATATTGGGGCTCCAGATGTGCAAAGCGTCTTGCATCTGAAATATAGAACATGCCTAAATCATTAGAGCAAGGGATACTTCATTAGAATGATCACATCACGGGAATGAACTCATGATAACCAGGTGCTAATAGCGTTCATTCAGTATTACTGAGATTAGCGTTTTTTGATTGTTGGATTTCATTGTCCTTGTAAGAGGCTGAACAGTGAAACATGAAGAAACACTATTATGTTTCAAAAGGCAGGGTTTTATTACTCCCAACAAAGACCAAAACAAATAATAATGAGGCTTATAAAAGAGGTCAACCAAAGCAAACTCGACCCAAAAAAGACATTTGACATGACTTTGCATGAACAAACCTACAAGAAAACAATGGGGAACATATTGAGCGGCTTGGCCAAACAAAAAAACACAAAATACACATTGACTGCATACAAGCAAAAGCATCTCTGGTGTGAAGTGGTATGGCCTGATATGCAAGCCCTGAGATTTAGGTGTTCCAACCCTTAGCCACGCCTTTGCCCAACCAGGAAGGGACCGCCCATGCATGCTGATGCTGTCGGGAGCATCAGCATGCACAATCATCAAAGTCAGGTCTGTACCAAATTGGTTGCTTACTCAGTGTTGTCTCGTTCATAAATTATATTTAGTTCACTTTGTGATCAGGAAGTCATGGGTTTGATTCCCAAGACTGCTAAGCACCTCTGAGGTACTCTTGAACAAGGTACTGTCTCCACACACTGCGCTGCTTCACTCAGTGAATAAGTTAAATGCAGAGGATGAATTTCATGCTGTTCACACTGTGTGCTGTTGTGTGTTCATATATGACAGAATGGTCAGTTTCATATTGTCACGGCAGTTTTCTGATTCTGATTCTAATTTGGCTTCTTTATCATATACCACAAACCCTTAGGCAGCTTTTCTCCTGAGCAGTTTGTTTTTACTCATTATGTGATGGAAGACTGAATGCGTATATATGCGTATAAGACCACCCTGAGAGGTAATCTGGGTCCAGAAAACCAGCTGAAAATCGAACAAACCAGTTGTTTATTGTAGATTCTTTCACATTTCTCTAAAGGTGAATTCAACCTCAACAACCACACTGGAGTCCTCAGTACAACCAAGCCACTGGACTATGAGAGCAACAGCAGTTTCATCCTGCACGTGGAGGCCAACTCTGACAGTGTTGTCTCCTCCAATCTGCGGGCACCTTCCAAAAGTGAGTCAACCATCAAAGCTGTCAACTCTGTACCTCTTGAAAAGCCATATTTAAAATATTTTTGAAAAAATGTACCTCTTGACTAAAATTTATGAAGACATTACATCTTCATTAAATAGCAGGCTATAAACACCTTAAAAATTAGCAGTTGAACAACTAACGAACAAAAAGGGCAACAGTGACCTGCTACTTTGATGCATATTATATAGCTGGCAGGTAGGTTGCTGACTGATAGAGGAAACAAAGTATAGTAAGTAACCAGCAAGATCTTCACCACTGAAGATTAGATTACTGTTACCCTTTTTATTTTAACTGTTAAGGAATCCGTGTCCATGACCTAATTAATGATAATTAGCAAAACAATTATAACCATTTATAAGGCTAATCTTTAAGGCTAATCTTTTATTTAAGTGTTTCAAAGAATATCTGAATCCTGACATGAATTATATATTCCAACCCAACACTGACATTGGCAGTTACATCTGAAAATAACAGAAATAGAGGGAAAACTGTTCAGAAACTCATCTACAAATTACTGCAGCTCAACCAGCAACTCTTTCAGTAACAAATATCATGCTTCTAACATTTAGCTAATTATTTTTGGAAACCTTTTGGTTAGCCTGAAAGCTGGAACTGTAATAGTTTTGTTTGAAACTGAGTGCAGCATGTTTTCATATGAATCCATGCAAATAGATTTCATTCAAGAAGATTGAGTCTGAGAGAGCTTTTACCCCTGCTTTTGATGTTTCATGTGCATTCAGTTATTTGAAATTGTGTCATTTGGAGCTAAAAAATCAATGCATAGGGGTCACTAGTTGATTTTTCTAATTAGCCATAGATAGTAAACATGCTTGTAACAGTCACAGTCAAATCCAAGTTTGATCACATCAGTGTTTTGAAAACCAATTATGAAGTGTGCGCATGGCCTTTAAAATTTAATAGATGAAACACTTCATAAAAACACAGATTAGCCCACACTAGTGGCACAGTCCTCCTGCATAGCCTCCCCAGGTACTGTGCATGCCAAAGTGGAGCGGCAGTAGGGATGGGTCAGCAAAAAGTTTGCATTGACTGCATTCTGTTGATGATAGATGACACTATTATTTTCTGTCCCTCACTGCAACACAACATGACTCAGCATTCTTGTGAAATGTAAACTGCCAATCAATGCTTTGCTAGGCGTTCCCTATATCAAATTGGGATTTTTTTTTTTTTGGGGGGGGGAGGGGGGGGTCCTTTCTTGCTTCAACAAAGGCATCCATTAACCTGTCTTTGAAAACTATATAATAGTTTTGTAGTTGTTAAAGGATAGTATAATTTAGCAGAATGGGTGACCTTTAATTTATCTTGGGGGTGCTGCTATTTTTAAGATGTTTCATGTCTTTAATATTATACTTGTATATAAATATTACTTATTAATATTACTATTGTTATTATGAATAATAATAGAAGAAGAAGTAGTAATGGTAGTAGTAGTATAGGCACACTTAGTTGTTATTAGTAAAGTGAAAATCCTTGGCCAAAATTGACAATCAATGGATTACTCTTTCTTGCATTTGGAAGACGCTTATCCAGAGTTACAGTTTTAAATTAGGCCTCGTGCCTGGCACCCAGTAAAGGGGATGGTTAATAAGACTCTGTCCCTGAAATGTGACAGGAATCCCAAAGAGTGTTGTATAATTCTGTGGGTATTAAGGATTAAAGAAAATGATCTCTGAATTTGTGATCGATCAGTAGATCACTCAATTACAGAAAATGACACTTGAAGACCTAAATGAAACCAATTGCTAACGCAAGCTAGCTTTTTAGTACTTTTTGTGTGGTTTGCCTATTTCTTAAAATACTACATAATGTAGCAGAACTGAGAGCAACTGACAGCTGTAGGTGGACATTACAGTACATATGAGTTATACATTTGAAATACAGAGGTACAGAGAAAAAAACATTCAATTATAATTTTATAAAACAGAATTTACTGTAAACACAGTAAATTGCTAGGAATGCTGCTGTCAGTAAATAAATAGCTGTAATACACACAGAATTTTTATAACCGCTCTGTGATTTGAGAACTATGAAAGTAAATAGGTTTGTTTGCAGGTAATACAGCCAAGGTGTTCATCGAGGTGCAGGATGAGAACGACCATCCTCCGATTTTCACCAAACCGTTCTACCTAGCCGGGGTTGCTGAGGACACTAAAACCTTCACATCCATCTTGCAGGTTCAAGTATGTATGAAGATTTCTAGAACTCTTTATATGGCACAGTGAAGTGTTTCAGCTCATATGGCTCAGAATGCTAATTCATTGCCTCAACAGGACCTGTCTAGAAAGTTTCAGATGCTGAGTGGGGATAGGTTTTGCTGGTCCCAGTGTTTCTGAACGTTTTTGAAGAGAACTAGAGGTGCTGTTTACTATTGGATACACAATTCTAGTGTGTAGAGGAGGTTTTGGATGGTGGTCTTTATGTGTGACTTGCAAGGTTCTGCGATATTGGCTCCTCTCAGAGCTGGCAACCTATAAAATGGAAAGGCTGCTGACACTGCCTGATACAGATCTCAGCAATACTGTTGATGGTGCAGGTGTTAGACACAGACCGCATAAAGGATCATAAATCATTCTGGCTTTCTCCTGGAGCAAGGAATGTGTGTTTATTTAACACCTCTACCTGATTTATTTCTTGTGCCATGCATAAGGTGAAGGATTTAAGGAACAGTGTTACTGGCATTCTGAAGTTTGCCTGTGGAATTCTGCCCAGGAACTACAATATACGCTTATATTATACAGTGTTTATAACCCATCAATAAACATCACACATAAATTGTCACTCACTTTCTTCAAATAGTAGTTTCATATAGTCTTGCTTTGACACTGTATGACTTATTTTATTTATGAAAATCAAAAGTTTGTCATGCAATGTCGGAAACCACGTTATCAGCTGAGATTAATAAGATTAGCTTGTCCACAAGCCACTATAACAGCTTCTATAAACCACTGTCGGTTTTTTGAGGATGGTGGCAGAAAGTGCTATTCTAACACATCATTCTAGAATGTGCTCAGTTGGGTTGAATGCCAAGGCCATGGCATGATTTACACTTTCAATCTCAATATAACACTTAGTGACCTGTTGTATGGATAAAGACATTGTCATCCTGGAAGCGACTACCAGGATAAAAATGTTTCATCATTGGTTTGCAGTGAACTTTCCAATGTAAAGCCTTGGACGCAGAGTGATGACATCATCACCTAGGCAACCCAGGTGTGAGCACATTAGCTGGGTTGCTATGTACCTGATGAAACGCGTTTGTCTCGTTTTAGTTAAGTGGATCTTGTTTTCTGGATGATTGTTTGCGTTGTTGATCTGGAGGAACAGGGCGTGGTCACCAAGCTCTACCAGTGCAGTATTTCATCTTTGCCTGTGTCTTTGTAACATCCCCCTGAGCTCTACACCCCAGTGGCAGTTGGGGAGCTTCCCTCTACTCAGTTAGAGGCTCCACAGGACCCTTATCAGTACCAGGGTTTACCTCCCTTTGTTTCTGCAGGCGTGAGGTGTGCTGCCATCTCCACTATGGTAAATAAGTGGACCTACTCGACTAAACCTGTAGCTCGGTATTGAGACTGAGCCTTCTCTCCCTCGGACATGGGTCCTTTCACAGGAGTGAAGGTCCTCCTGAAACTTGAAGGTCCACCTTGTACTTGTGTTGACTCTAGTGCTCGTGTTTGGAGCTCAGAGAGCTGTTGAGTTCATTAAACTGGTTTTGAGTAACTAAAGCTGTTTCCTGCAGTGGTTTCCTTCTAGTGTACCTGAGATGACAGGAGCACAATGTACTTAAAAAGTGCTTAACCCTACCTTAATTTACCCCTGAAAATACACCAAACCCCTTAATTTGAATCGAGTGGCCATTAATTTATGAATCTTAACCCCTTAATCTTACTCTAAAATTTGATTTAAGGCATGAACGTGAAACCCCTAATCTTAAATTTAAGGAAAAAGTTATGAAATAGGTTAAGAAAAGGTTAAGAGGTTAAAAAATAAAGGTAATTTAATGGGTAGAATTAAGGCATTTGTAGTGTACAGACTATAGGATGTGGTTTTCTTACCACTGCCCCTAGTCTCAAATATTCATACATCTTTGTAATGAGTGGTTTATTCACCGCAGCTCTAATGTCCTTTTCTATGCTCCTGACCAGCATTGACATACTCAGTCTCCTGAGGAATTATTGTACTTCTCTTTTTCCTTTTATGTTTCATTAATGCACGATCACCAGAGTCAATATGGACTTTCAACCACAATTTCTAACTCTATTTATTGACAATTTTCTCACAAATTATGATTTTCTTCTCCTGAAAATTATGCTCTTACAGGAGCTTTGTAGCATTTATTTACGGAAAAAAAAAAAAAAAAGTCCAATTCAAGTCCAATAGACACACAACTTCGATTGGACCGCACAGGCAGTTAAATAGCAGGTTATGTTGTGTGGGTGGCCTTCTAGAGACACTCGATTTTCCTGAGCCCAAAAGACATAAAGAGCACCTGAAAAGGCTCATAATACACTTGTTGAATATAACAAAGACTAATTTTTTGTCTTCTTAAAAGGCCTGTCAAGAAAATGTAAAATATGTTCATAATAGATTCATAAAGTTTGAATGGTCAAAAATTAATATATCCATCTTCAAATGCATGTGATAATTTTAACCTTCTGAAATATAGCTGCAAATGACATGAAGGGAGTGTAAGAGAGGGCCGTTGCTAAATACTCCTGAATTTGCAATAGATTATTAGGGGTGTCGAATTAACGTGTTGATTTTGATCGATTAATCACTTTCTTTCACACTTTCCGTTACTCAGGACTGTTGCCCCAAAGTATTTTATTTCCTCCACCTCTTTCAGCTCTACTCTCTGCATCCTCACTATTACACTGTTCTCACTTTCATTTACACACCAGTAAAAAAATCCCCCTACATGTTCAACGTGTAAACAGGAGCCAAGATCTTGTGGCTGTTTGGAATCAATGTTTTCAAACTAGTCTTGTTGAGATAATGCTAAAAGATTTATTACTTAATACCTTCACAATATACTTGAAATATTGATTAGATTTTCATATTGTAATAGTTCATGTGTGTGTGTGTGTTGCAGGCTGTGGATAAAGACACAGGGAACTACAGTACAATGCAATACCGACTCATCATCCCCCCAGTGGCAGATGGAAAGGACAGCTTTGTGATCGAGCCGTACACAGGCGTCATTAAAACAGCTATTATGTACAGGAACATGCGCCGCTCCTACTTCAGGTTTGATGTCATTGCCACAGATGACTACGGAGAGGGTCTAAGCAGCAGTGCGCAAGTGGTGGTAAGTGGGTCAAAAACGAGGGAGAGAAAGAGACAAAATGAACAAAAGAGAGAGAGTAAATATGGAACTGAGAACATACCCTAGTTTTAAACCACACTGTTTATGGCCCATATAAAACAGGGAACAGACAAGGAATTCTCTTTCTGCACAATTTCTAAAGTGCAATTGTTGTTTAATTGCAGAATAATATATATGTATTAAAAATACATAAAAAATGTTGGTTGTGCAAAAGTTCATTCACCTTTTGTATTAAACTGAGCAAATAACTAGAATGATGCACAAACACTGGCATTTGAAAAATTGCATATTTAAGTGTGCTTTACATATACAATCCACAGGACAAAGAGAAGTTAAAACGGTAACAGAGTTGGTACACAAAACAATGTGGCAACCA
Source organism: Hemigrammopetersius urotaenia (assembly GCA_037974485.1). Taxonomy (NCBI): domain Eukaryota; kingdom Metazoa; phylum Chordata; class Actinopteri; order Characiformes; family Alestidae; genus Hemigrammopetersius; species Hemigrammopetersius urotaenia. The sequence goes on along the minus strand of JBBPDC010012346.1, from coordinate 1,461 downwards.
GAATACACAAGACACCAGGCAAAGTTTGTAGTAGTGACAGAGTCCAAACCAAAAAAGAAATCCAAAAGCAAAGTCGAAACACAAAGCAAAGAAACAGGTAGTCCACAAAGAGCAAGGTAAATAATAATCCAAAAGAACACGGGTGGTTATGGGCCAGCTCGGCCCAGAGCAGGGGCAGGTCCAGGCGGTTCGGTTGGCTGAGCAGTAGCATTGCAGATATTTTTCAAATTCTTGATAGACCCGCTCTGACTGGCCATTGGGCTGGGGATGATATTCAGAAGTCAGCACTTTTTACAACTAAGTTGTCACAAAGCAGCTTTACAGAGTCCAGGTCCGAACCCCTAATGAGTAAGCCAAAGGCGACAGAGGCGAGGAAACACTCTCTCAGCTTGAGGAAGAAACCTCGAGAAGAACCAAGACTCAAAAGGGGAACCTGTCTTCTTGAGGTTGACCCGGACAGAAAGGAGCTTTATGGGGATAAATAACAAGAGAAGGCCTTAATGAAAAAGATTATAGACACATAGGCCATCTATGGCTAACAGAGTTGGTTTAACTAAGTGTCCATAGCGGGAGATGTTGGAAGAGGAACTGAGGATCTGTAGTCCATAAACATCAGGATCAGGACCAACTATCTCTGCCGGAGCTTTAGGCAGAAGTTGGCCCAGCTTGGGGAAGAGCCGAAGTGGAGCTGAAGCCAGTCAAGGGCAATTTCTCATGGCGAATGTGCAGCAATTCCCATCAGAGAAAAGAGAGAAGAGAGGTAGTTCTGTTTAAATTTGCAGGTGAGTATTTGTATCTGTAAGGAGTGCAAGTTAAGACATTACTGGAGCAGCCTTGCTAGAAAAGGCAGAACCAAGGGGTATGATTGACACCCTGAGGCACCTCCACTCCACCGTCACAAACATGAGTGAAAGTGAGGAGTGGTGGGGCAACAACACCAGTGTCCCAGTTTACTTGAATTCTTTGTGCCCACTGCCTCCCAGCTCACCTTCCATCTAACAGAAAAAATTAATGCTTTCAGCCTGGACTTAAAAACTAAGACTGTTTCTGAGTCCCGAGCATTGTTTGAGGTGGAGGTGGGTAGGATACTTGCCTCTAGACCAGACATGGGCAAACTACGGCCCGCGGGCCATATGCGGCCCGATGGACTTTTTAATCCGGCCCGCCGAACTCGTCCACGTTATATTATTAAATAAAAATGTATTATAAAGACACTTCAATCATTTTACCTAGCTGTAATTCCCATCTTTCCCCAGCAGATGGTGCACCTCAAAGACATTGACCCTTGAGTGTGATGCATTACGGTTACTCTCCACTTCATTTTGCCGCTTTGTACTTTCAGCCCTTCAGTAAAAATGAGCAGACCGAAGAAAAGAAAAGTAGACAGTGAGTGCAGAGTGTTCACTAAAGAGTGGACAACAAAATATTTTTTCACTGAAGTCCGGTCAACAGCTGTATGTC
>JBBPDC010012326.1:0-13364 GCA_037974485.1 Hemigrammopetersius urotaenia | reverse complement strand
CAGCTCCACTTCAGGAAGTTGGAGTGCCTCATATGGTATGGCCATCAATGTCCCCTGACCTGAACCCCATAGAGCACCTCTGGGACCAGTTGAAGCAGAGACTGGATGATGGTACCCCACACCCACGAGACCTGGCAGAACTGCGTGTAGCACTTGTGGAAGACTTTGCCTCAGAACAACATCATGAGGCTAGTGAGGGGCATGAGACGTCGCTGTCAAACTGTCATTGTGGAAAATGGTGGAAACACCCGCTGACATTGTCCATTTTTGTTATTTGGGGCTGTCCCTGTTATTGTCTAAATTTAGGGTAATAAATATTAAACTAATGAAAATGGTTTCTTCTCATACATTGTTAGTAATATCAATGGGAATTTCATTAAACTCCACAGCAAATAGGACAAGCACGCATGTAAATAACAATATCCCTAACTTATTGTGTGCATATTACCCCAAAATAATTTACAGGCAGAATAAAGGAGTTTAATGAAATAGCTTTTCAAATGAAAAATTCAAGCAAACTTATAAACATTTGACTTTGAACATAAAAATTATTTAATATTTAACAAAGTTCTTTAATGTACAGGCTATCAGTCAAAGCAAATAAATGTGTCTTTTGATTATTAGCTTGCTTTTCCAACTGTTGTATGTTTAGGAATTATTAACATTGTGTGCTGAGTACACTGTATATCTATAAGTATCCAGACACTCCATCCAAACAGTGAATTCCACCACTTTAAGGTGCACCCATTCTGCATAATATCCACACACAAGCTTGGAGCAGCTGCAACGTGTGTGTGTGTGTGGGGGGGGCTATAGACCTGTGGAACAGAGTGTCTTCTCAGGTGTTATTGAAATGGCATTTGTAGTCCAACACTAATCATCCAACATCAGTACCTGAGTTCACTAATGCTCTTGTGACTAAATCCAATCAAACAGCTATTACAGCTATATTCCAACATGTAGTGGATGGACTTTAGAAGAAACACTGGAGGAACAGGAATTTACAAATTTACAGTGTACAATATAAGACACAGACACAGTGTACAACTGGAGCCACTAAACTCTAGTTAGAAACTGACCTTGTATACCATGACATAGCCACTATTGTTTCTTACAATATATCCAGCATGAGCTGGTGTAGTTGAGTATTCACTCACATCCGGAACAGAACTTCTAGCTTTAAAAATCAGAAACAGACCATCATCAAATGAAACTCTGTACTCTGAAGTAGTGTCTTTGTTGATTCTGTCAAATCTGTGTACTCACTAAGCCTTTTACTACTAAATATACAATATAAATAAGCAAATTGTGCAAATTTCTAAGTACATTCCTTCAAAAGTTTTCAGACTCTTCCGCATTCAAATATTAAGAAGTGAAGACAAACACTGACGTTTATCTACACTCTTAAAAACAAAAATATCAAGAAAGATTCTTTGCAGTGATACTACAGAACAACAGTTGGTTCTTTACAGAAAATTCAAAAGGTTCTTTTTGGACTCAAATGTGGTTCTTTTGTGTAGTCACTCCAAGAAAGTCTTTTTTGGCACCTTCATTTTTATTAGTGTAGAGATGAAAAGGCAGTTACAATGGGGGACACCATATAGGTTAATAAAAAAGGAGAAATATATACATTTAAAAGTCACATTAAAATGTGGAAGCAGGCAGTGATAGAGAGTGAGCAGCTTGGGTACAAAGATAAAATAAATGGTGACCCCAGCAAGATTATTTTAGTTCAGGTATGAGCTGAGACCAGCTGATATTAGCCATGCCCAAGTCATCGTCCTCAAGGCCAGAGAAGCTGATGTCCACCAGAATCTTACTCAAGCTGTCGTTCATGGTGTCCAGCACTAGCCCTTCAGTGAGAGAGCGGTTGGTAGCTCCCACTTGCAGCTCACGAGAGCAATTGGGTGTATTGCGGAGTGGGGAGGACCGGCTGCAGGTGAGCAGCTCACGTGGAGAGCTGAACAGTGGAAGCTCCTTGAAGGGGGTGCTGTTTAAACTGAAGGCAATTTGCTCATGCCGCTGTGGAGTGAGCAGTGGGCCACTGGGGGTGCGGATAGGGCTGAAGTCTAGAACCCCGTGGCTGCTTTTGCTCAGTGGGGTGATCTTCCAGGGTTCTACAGCTGCAGGTGGCTTGCTGGGTGTGGAGGAGGCAGGTTGGCTGCTTTTTATGGGAGTTTTGAAGGTGTAACCACAGCCGGGACTTTCAGGCTGATCTTCATGGTTGAGCCCTTGGATCTCTGGTTCAGTTTCACGTGTATCCTGACATACAGAGTTGTCAGAAACCACACCCGAGTCAAAGAAAGTGCTGTCAGAGAAGAGCAGGACAGGCTCCTCATTGGCGGGCAGGACCAGGCGCTGTTTGCGGCGAGAGCTACTGGACACTCGTGGTCTACCAGTGGCCATATGAGCCCTAGTAGGGTCTGAGCTGACAGGAACACCCATAGGCTCTTCTTTAATCTCATCTGGGGTAAGGGCATACTCATTTCCTGAGCTGGAATCACTTAGCGAAACCTTTAGTAAAAAGTTAAAGAATACATATATATTTTAAAAAAATAATAATTAAGCAAGCATAGTCCATAGTTCACATTTTGTACTGGAGTATGAGGCTTATGTAGGCCAAGTTATAATACGGTCATTTGTTTACTGTAGTCAAAATTGATATACTGTGATAGTAGTAGTAGTAGTAGTAATAGTAGTAGACCTGATTATGTTTGCCAAAACTAGCTGAGCTAGTATGTAAACCTGATGGCTTAAAATCCATAACCTTATTAATGCATTTACATTACATTTATGTCATTTAGCAGATGCTTTTATCCAAAGCGACTTCCATTCCCTACTACAGGGGGCAGTCTCTCCCTGGAGCAACTTGGGGTTAAGGATCTTGCTCAGGAACCCAGTGGTGGTGCTGAAGGTAGGATTTGAACCCATGACCTCTTGGTCCAGAGGCAATTATCCTACCCACTAGGCCACCACCATCCCTTAATGCCACATTCATGATGGAAAACTTGATGTACAGGAATACTTAAAAGTAACTAAATTTTTTTGTGTATGAAGGCTGATCATCTGCTGCCTGGTTTGTTTATTTGAGTGCAAACTAGTCTTGGTAGATTGACTACATTTGGGGTGAAGGGAAAATTCTGCAAATTCAATTGTTCAAATTGTGCAAACTTTCCTCAACTTCAGTTCCTATATGAAAAGGCTTTACCTTAGGGGCTATGCGAACCCTTTTCCCACATCCACTGGTGCTGGGAATGGAGGAGATGGAGTTGTGCTGATGTGTGGAGGTAGGGAATGGCACTGGGGAGGGCAGGAAAAGTGATGGAGTCAGAGGAAGCTGAATGGGGACGAAATATGAGTCTGTACGAGGCAGGAGAGGCTTCATCTTCCTCTCTAAGAAAAATAAAACATACATACTTGTATATTATTACAATGATCAAGCAATATGTAACATATATAAACACACAAAGGCATGTTTCACTTTAGACGGGGTCTTACCAAACATGTATTTTACAGGGTTCCCTTTTCCCCCCCCAGTTTATTTCACAGACATGTGTTAACCTGGGCTGTGATGAACCCTGAAAGCTATGCATTTACATTTATGGCATTTAGTAGATGCGTTTATCCAAAGCGATCTCTATTCCCAGGACTACAGGGGGCAGCCTCCTGGAGCAACTTGGCATTAACAGTCTTGCTCAGGAACCCAGTGGTGGTGCTGAAGGCAGGATTCAAACTCATGAGACCCTTGGTCCAGGGGCAATTATCCTACCCACTAGGCCTCCACCACCCATCCAAGACGTAGTCCTCACCACATCTAAACAGTACTTGTGTGAATATAAATAAATTAAAGCAATGTTTCTGATTGGACTACCTCATAAATGAGACATTTCCCAAGTCCCTAATGTAAAGAAAATGACAGTAGAATGGTCATTGCTTTCTACCCACCTGTGCAACCAACTGGTGTAACTTTCTTCTGATCCGGCAGAACTCGTTTATTTTGCTGTGAAGACGAATTTGTTTACTTTTTCAGACAACTAATCACATTAACAGAAGGTGTTGACGTCGTAACAAACATGCTTTCAACCTGAACCCCTTAAGTACACCTGCAATTAAATCAATTAAATTGTATCTTGGAGATGTGATGGAGATCCTCCCTGTCACACTGCAGTGAGAGGAGGTGTGGAAAGAGTGAAGTTAAAAAGGTCTTACTTGCTGATCACAGACTTGCATGGTCTGAGAGTAAGACGGGGCTGCTGGCTCAACCACAGGCTGTGAGGGCGTTGGGAAACAAGTGTGGCCACATTTGTGAAAAAAATTAGGATAACCAGAATTCAGTGGTAAAAAAAAATATGATAGATGTACATCTGAAATGTATGTGATTAATTTGATTGCAAAACAGTTTTTGCAATTGCCTGGTTTTAACAGTAGAAAATAAATATGCTTACCTTATAAACTTGGTCTAAAGTAAGACAACGATTTGCCTCTGGTCGAATAGTCCAGTAGGAGATTTTGCCATCTGGCGTTGTCTCCCGAACAAACATGTCATGCAGAGACAGGTTATGGCGAATGGAATTCTAACAAAAAAAGAATATAAAATAATAAATAATATATATATATATACACACACACACATTACATATGTGTGTGTATGAGAGATAGAGTGAGTATACACACATACATATGTATATGTGTGTGTATAATAATCAACCACAGTAATGACTGACTGCTCTGCCGCTAGAATGACATTCCTTAACTTACAAAATTGTATGTTCATTTAAATATAAAATAATCATGCAAATGCTAAAATGCTATAATAACTGCATTTGATCTTACCTTCCAACCAGGTTTAGCCACATTTTGAAAATATGGAAAGTGGTCTTCTATCCAGTTATAGATTTCCTTCAGAGTCATTCTTCTAGTTTTTTGGCTGTTGATGGCAAACTGGATCAAGGCCATGTAAGAGTAAGGTGGTCTTTCTGAAAGAGTGTCCTTAACTGCACTACCCTCTTCCTCTGCATGCCTTTGCTAGAAAATAGAACAGATTAAAAACTGTACATATATATATGATAGATAGATAGAAGTATTGGGACACATGATTTTCAGGGTTTGGGCTAGGCCCCTTACAGCCAGTGAAGAGCAACCTTAATGCTTCGGTATACCAAGACATTTTGGACATCATTCTTCCAACTTTGTGGCAGTTAGGGGAAGAACCTTTTCTATTCCAGCATGTCTGCCACAGTGCACAAAGCAAGCTCCATAAAGACATGGCTGGATAAGTTCTGTGTGGAGGAACTTGACTGGCCTGCACACCTTAACCCGATTAAACACCTTTGGAATGAACTGGAACAGAGATTGTAAGCCAGGCCTTTGCATCCAACATCAGTGTCTGACCTCATAAATACTCTACAGAATGAACGGGCACATATTTCCACAGAAACATTCCAAAATCTTGCAGAAAACCTTCCACGAAGAGAGAAAGCTGCTATAGCTGCAATGGAAGGACAAACTCAATATTAAAGCCTATGCATTTGAATACAATGTCACTGAAATCCCTGTTGGTGTAATGATCCGACGTCCCAATACTTTTGTCCATATGGCATATGTCTAGACTACTAGTCAGAACGTTTCATTCAGCCATTCTACACATCTTAGTATTTACCTGCTGAAAGTGTGGATTCTCCTTATTGGAACCTTTCTTAGCTGTCTCTGGATCAAGGACATCTGTGCTCATTTTCCCCAGCCATTGGATGTTTGTCAGACTGTTATCTAATAAACCACAGTCTGTTTCTTTTTTCACTGTCAGAATGAGAAATGTAGGGGTGAGATCTACAATGTATATAATCAGGCAGTGCAAATAGAAACGAAAACAGAACAAATGAGTGTAATGAAAATACCATAAAACAACACATACAAGTTTTTCTTGGATCCAGCACAAAATCTGTGTGCATGCATCCCTCCGCTCCAACAGCAAGAGTGTGGCTGTTTCTGCACATTCCAGCCTCTGACAGGGTATTGAAGATGGGGCAGCTATTATCCTCCAGACTACTGCCGCCACTCAGTAAAATGAACTTGTTTGGCCCCTGCGGCCCACGTTCCTTCCCTTTGGCAGTCAACGCATTGATAACACTCTGAAGATCTGCGGCCTTCGGGATGACTACTACCTGTGTGTCAGGCATTGTAGGGTGGTCCATGATAAATATGCCATGACTAAAGGACTGGGCACTTGATGTCTGTGGTTCATCCTCAACATGTCCATCAAGTCCACTGTTTTGAAAGGGAAGCTTCCTCCTCTTAAGGATAATGGGCCTCCTAGGACTCTCCCTCATACTGTTCATATCAAGGTGGCTGGGCTGTCGTAGTGGGTGACAACCTGGATAAAAGATAAACCACAAGCGTTAAATTATGAAACTATAAATCAAACAAAAAAGAATAAGCAGACCACTAGCCTAAAGTAAGGAAATAACTCAGAAGAGAACCAAACAGCCACATATCTAGCTAATGATCCTAAGTGTCATTTGAATTTTTCAGCAACTGCTTATTCGAGGCAAGTTGCTGTGCTACAGCAAGATTAAAATTCAACTAAACGAATATATAACGTTAGCAATCACACCTACTGTAAGAGATTTTACTCCGATAATTGTTTGCAACACGGGCACACGTTGGTCTATCAGATTTTAAAAATAAGCTAATGCTCCGGCGTACATTCTTCTAGAATATATTACCGTTAATACGGATCGTCTTAGCTCGACCACAGAAGACACGCCAGCTCAACCTAACGGAGTAAAAATATTTTAGAGCAATCTATTTTATTCAAGCTTAACAACATTACTCAACCGGCATAATCCAGATCACACGTCACTGACTTCTTTCGTTAGTTGCCTATCATCCGATTCCCATACTCAGACCCAGTGTACCCGGAATCGAACTATTTAATGCAATTTATAAAGTTATTTGCACTGGAACCGATTTCAAATTGCAACCATTGTTAGCTCCAGCGAGCTATTCAGCTGTAACCTACTTCAGGTCAACACAAAGAGCCCTAACAGCACCAGTTTGTAGGAGGCGCTCTGTCAGGCAGCGCAGTTAACTTAGGCTCAGGCAACACGTTCTGAGTCCCATCCTGAATCCCTAATCAATACGTGGTCAATGTTAACGAGAGCAAACCTTCATATTATGGCACTTCTCGACGTATCATAGATCGTATCCCGTCGCCTTGAACACCTCGGCTACTTCAGATCTGTTTGGACAGTCTACCTCCCCCCTGAGCAGCAGAGCAGTTTGAATTTTGGCGCAGTCCTGTTGGTTTTGGTCACGTGAAAGGGACCGACCAATGGCCTTCGAGTGCGCAGGCGTTGTCTGTGCGCAGAACCAACCAGAGGGGCACATGTCCAGAGCGTAGGCTGGATTTCACTTTTAGGTGCAATCGAATATACTACAAATACGAAATATAGTAATTTAAAAGGTATTGTATGCGTCCCGATCGTTATACACGAAGTAGGCCGATAGTGTGTGAGTGCCGTCCACAGTTTCACGTGTTCTCTGCGGCAGCCCTCCGCTAACTGGTGATCTTCTCTTGTTTTAATGTCTGCTGGGACGAGACGTGTATTTTAACAGCTCTCATAGACTGTGTCCTCTCCCGGAGGTTATCATGACTTCTCATGCCTCGCCAAACACGAAAACGGACACAGCCGAATCCGCAAAAACCTCGACTGTTGTTTTTAGAGCAGCCCAGGAATGGACCGAGGCATGACTATGGAAAGCAGTTACGGAGTGCCATTAATCCGAGGACCTTCACATCAGAAGAACAAAGCGTCGCGGTTTCTCCTTGGGTAACTATGCACTAACCTTAAGAAACTAAGTTTGTTGATTTGCAATGTTTGTAAAAAACCGAGGAAACTTTTATTTTGCCAATCCGCGAAGAACCACAGTCTCTGTAATACTAAATATCTAAAAGGGGCTGATCAATACTGAGTGGACAAAAGCAGTCCTGAATATTACTAAGTATGCCTTCATATACTGCAGGTATTTCCTCAGTTTACCTCACTTGAAGACACAGCAGTCAGACGAGCTGAAGGAGGAAGGAAGAAGAATCAGAAAAATGGACTCTACTCGAATACGATGGACGATATTTTGTCTTTGCCACAAGTCAGAACTGCCTGCAAGTACCCTGCTTTGACATTTGGGACAAGTGTGTCAAGTGCGCAAAGACATCACAAAACTGTTTCGTGTGGTGGGGAAACTCAAAAAGCTCAAACTGTAAGTCATTCCCAAGGAAATGGTAGCAACATGGTTTCTCCGAACAATCAAAATGAGGTTCCTAAGGAGACTCCACCTGTTACCCCAAGGGGACATAAAGTAACTACATCAGAAGCTAGAGCATGCCCCTTTGAGACAGTTAAAACTCCACTCTGTTGCACAGTTGGAAAACCCAAGACTTTGGGGTCTATTCACACACCCGAAACTAACACTGTCTGCACTCCTCCTCACATTGAGACTCCAGAAATGGTACACAGTGATTCATCTTTCTTTCTCCACCTTGTCTATTATCCAAATCAATCAAACACACCTACAATGAATCAAACATCTGCTCTGTTAGTGAAAGATACCCCAGAGAGAGACTATGGTTTGAAAGTGACTTGGAGAAAGAGGAAAAATGTAATGAAATTACTTACAGAACGAGGTCAACTCTTGGTGAATGAGGCAATGATCAGCAATCAGTAGTTCTATACTGTAATAAGTGAAAATTGGACTTCTGTTTGTTTATTGTGATATGCAGTGGAACAGTTCACACTCCTGTTGTACTTTTTTGCAGCCATGTGTTTATTATGGGTAACAGTAACTTGATTAAAAAAAATTCTGTAATGCTACACATACAAGCTTTTCTTGTTGTAATTGTCCTTTGCTGCTAGTTCTCATAAATCTGTGTTTAACAAAACTAAACCTGCAGCAAGATTGGCCTCAGATTTTGGCAACATCAAAGGCGTTTCATTTTCCTTTAAAATTTAAATATTTTTTCTTCATATATGAATAATTGTGTTTACAGTAATAATACGTTGAAGTACAGAATGTTTTTATTGATGTCAGATTTAGATTTTTTACAGTTACGACCGTGTAAGGGCTTTTAACTTGGCGGGTATTTCCCCATAAGTCGTATATACGGAAGCAGAGTGTGGATCTGCTCGGAGACGCTGGTCTGGCCCAGGCTGCAGATTGGATTTGATGAATGATCCCTCACCTCTCCAACTGAGAAGTCCTAGCTGAAGTGCTTCCGCAGTTCTCACTATTGCGCTCCCCAGTTAAAGAACCAGTAAACATACTGGAACACAGCCACTGACAGCTGGGAGCCTTGAAAACGTAAACGTTGCGGTCTAAAATGAACCAGTAATTAAGTCATGCGGGGTATTTTGTATGCTTCAGTCCGCCCGGGTCCTCCAGACAAGTCCCCCGCGGCCCGGGCTTTACTGCTGGACGCTGCCGTTGACCATCTTCTGGTCAGGAAGGATTTTCAAGCCGCGTTTGACACGTGTGAAAAGGGACTAGAGAGTTCAGCAAATTCGGACGAGCCGGAAGAAACGTGGTGGGTGAACTGAGCGCTTTTGTGAATAATTGGTGAAGCGTTAGTAAGCTTCAGAAGTACAGCAAAGGTTATCGTCCACTGTCTTGAATTTCCCCCTTAGAACTTGACATATTTTGGATAAATAGTGTTATGTACTTTTTGAATATATTTTTTTGTATTCAACATTTATTAAACAGGTATAGAAAACGTACACCACCTCTCCCCAACCCTTAGAAAAATCTTAATGATCACTGTTCAAGCAGCAGGGAAAATGCCACATAAAGCTTTGTGCTTAAATGCTTAATGTGAAATGATTGTCAGAAATGCAAACATGGACCCCGCGTAGTGTAAACTCAGAGGATTTCTCACATTAGCAATTTCTTTGTATCAGTTTAATATATCATTCATTTTAATTCACCCAGATGTTTTTCTTCATAGTTCCAGGCATGGAGAGTGGAAAGCAGCTCTTTGCATAGTTGGAATTCAAGCTTTGGCTGAACTCAACCATTGGCACGGTGTCCTTACATGGGTGTTGCAGCATTATGGTGAAACTGAGAAAATTCCTGCAAAGATCATTCAGATGTGGTAAAAACAGCACACACATTTTCCTACTTGTCTTCAGGTTTTTAATGGCCAGCTGATTACTCAATTCCACAAGAACACATAGCGTGTTGAGGAACAAATGTATTGAGCACATTGTTCAGCTAATATGTGTGGTTTATATGCATGTAGGATGAAGTAAAAACAGATGGAATCTGTCTAATTAAATAATCTATTATTAAAATCTAACTTAATCATTTTAATTCTGTTACAGTATTCTTCTGTACACCAAAATGGCTGAGCAGGCAGAAGTGCAGGAAGTGGTGCAAACTTGGTTGAACTCCTCCAGTAATATCAGTCATCCAGGTTACAGCAGTGTGGCAGAGCTTTACATTCTGCATATTCTGTTGCCACTGGGCAAAACCACTGAGGCCATAGAGCTGCTGGAGGATGAAGTGGGACAGGCCGCCTTCACTGATGACCAAAGACAGACTGCATTTGCTATCATCAATAACTGGGATGCTAAAAAGGAGCCAAGTCCTGAATCTGTTTCTTTGGGGACTGACTCTAGAGGCAGAATCATTACACTGCAAGGCAAGTGTTCTGTTTAATTCAGTTAAATGTTATTGTCACAGCACAATATGCAGGGGCTGTGGCTTCACCAAAACCATCCAATGGGGTAAGGAGAGTACATGGGGGCATCCATGACATAAAATAAAGATAAAAACACAAACGTAGCCACTGTACATATCTACATTGAATGAGGCTGTGTATATCGGAGGTATTTGTAGTAGATTTATGCAAATGTCATTGTAAACGTGGTAGAATTGCAAAAGAAACAGAGCTGTGCAAATAGCATTGTAAGAATACAGAGGACGTAATTAAGTTGGCAGTAGAGCAGAAGGAAAGTCATTAAGGTGCAGGAACACGTAAGAGTCTGCTTGTTTCTGAGCCTGGTTGCATGGGCTCCAAGTCTCTTGTTAGGCAAGGACAGACCATGGCTGTGGTGGGTGGGATCTCCACTGAAGCTGAGACCTCTGTGTTGCCAGTGTTTCAAATTAATGTCTTTTATGTCGGGCAGCTGGCCACTGGTGATGTACTGGGTTACCTTGAAGAGCTTCTGCAGGGCTTTCTGGTCAGCCATGGGAATCAGAACCATTATAGCAGGTGGAGAAGTGAACAAACACGCGCAGACTTTTCAAAATCATTTGTTTCGACCCCATCCACCCCCATGCTACCCCTCTTAGACTACAGTGACATGAAAAAATGCTTCCAGCGCCCATATTGTCAGCTGATGCTGTTGAAGTAGAAAGAATTTGGAACATGGGGAGACATTCCTCAGCCTTTAAGGAGGTACTAATATGATCGTGATTACCAACCACTACCACTGAGCACCAAACGTTGTAGGGGGGTATTAACTGTTTCAGGCAGTTGTTGTGAGAGAGGAAGATTCAGAGGATAGAAAGAAATGGAGATGGTTGATCTGCTGTGAAGACCCCTAATTGGGAGCAGTCGAAAGAAGCAGCAGCAGATCAAATAAAGCTAAAATTGAGTGGAAAGCCCATACTTAGCTAAATACTAATAAAAGTGATAGCTTCCTGAATAGCATACCTTAACCACTTTACAAAGTCGTTTTTTAAAAAAGTCATTCCAGCTAACATGTAGTTATGTAGGAATGCTTGATGGCTTTATTTTTTTACATGGAAGAGTAAAGAATTTGCTAAATTGTTGTTAGCTTTCAGCTGCTGGTTTTGCCAACTACAGAGGAGAACATCCTCAAATAACATTAGGCAGATACGTGTGGGGGAATACAGCTCTGGTTTCTTGGAGCCAAATGTCCCAGTAGTTTGAACGGTGGAAAATAGGTACTTATTTATTTAATTTATGGTCTACTAACCTTTCCATCCCAGTGGGACTGGATGGAATTCGATAACTAGGGAACGTTTGTGTACTGATTAAACAGACATGCCTATAAAGTGTAAAGGGATCATACATGCACATCACAGCATGAAATTCTTCCTTTATATTTAATCTATTCACCAAGTGAAGCAGCGATGCATTAAAATCAAGTATATATCAGCATTTTGCACAGAGCACGCTTTGCTTTCCAGTTTAAATTATTCTGCATTAAACAATGATTATCAAATTTGATAAGATATGCTGTATATGATTGATACCTAATAAAATAAGCTCTAGTACAAGCTCTAGTACTGGTCAGATATACTCATGTCTGTGTGAACACATGTCCGAAACTGTTTATGGTTATACCTCCTAGGTTCAGTGAGCCGGCGGTTGAACTCTCTCGTTAGATTGTTGTACAGAGGCCTCTCCACAGTCAGCGCCAACATCAGGTCTCGTTTTCTTCACCAAGCTTTCCTGCTTTGTCTCCTGCTGTACTTGTTGCTCATGCGCATGGATCCAGGTGAGGAGACTAATGTGTAGATCTGACTAAATCTTTGCACCTCTTCAGCAACCTTCTCAAGAAAGAGAGGTAGACTTTATGAACTGAGGTTGATTATTGTTATGATTTGTGTATTTATCATAGGTTTAAAAGGCATTCTCTTTATCCACAGCTTTGCCATCAGCTTTTCCTTGGATTGTTCAGCTGTATGGACTCGTCAAACAGATGTGGGATGCCATGTTTGGACCATATTCCAGAACGACTTTCTGAAAACATGATTTGCACACCACCGCCCAAAGAAACATGACACTAGAACATTGTCTGAGAATGCTTGTAATGATTGTGATTTGTAAGCTTAAGTGTGCTCACAGCCAGCGAGAGAACTTCAGGCATTTTCAAACATTTGCAAATTTAACAACATTGAGCAGTTTTGCAGTATCTACAGCTTTCATGAAGATGGCTCTGGATTCATTTCTTCCTAATTAGTATGTGGTGTGAGAATAGTGTTTTTAAAGTGTGCTCATCGCTACCATCTTACCCTTCATGTTGCTTTTTTGTGTTTAAATGAGCCGAACTGGTTTGCCTGTGCATTTCCTCCCTTCTCTAACTGCATATCTGCAGGATATGTTTGATAATTTTGACTTGAATAAAGATGAGATGTAAATGTTTATTTAATAGCTTTCCGTTTTAACTTGTTTCTGCACATTTGGATAGCCTGATGACAGTGCAACAAAATGCTTCATCTTTACTTGAAGTTTACAGGTGCTGGTCATATAATTAGAATATCTTCAAATGTTGATTTATTTCACTAATTCCATTCAAAAAGTGAAACTTGTATAATGTATACATTCATTCCACACAGACTGA
>JBBPDC010012306.1:0-13365 GCA_037974485.1 Hemigrammopetersius urotaenia | reverse complement strand
GCAGTGAACAGTTATGGACACTCATAGTATTGTCCTGTTGAACTGAGTACAAACGGCGCTACCAGAGAAATATTACTAAACGGGCTCCGGTTGCTACTCGCTGACAGGGCAGCGCCGTGTAGCTCCCCCTGGGTCCTAAAGCCCGCCTGCTACCTACAGCAGCTTCAGCAGCCACTACATCATTTTAACTCAATAATGATAGCTAGACTTATTATTTTTCATTTCAATTGATAGTCTTGTTTCTATTTGTATAATGCGTATCTGCCCTCAGTGATATGTTGTATGAAATGTTTGGATATATAATTTAAAAATAGTATAGTATTTAAAAAATAGTATGAGTATATATTTAGGGTGGCTTGGGATCATTTGGGGGTGGGGGGCGGCTTCAGACCTTCGGCAGAATTAAAATCAGCCATTTGTATCTAGATTAATCTAGATTAATTCCAAGATTACAATAAGATGAATCTAGAATAAAAAAATTAATCTATGCCCACCCCTGATAAAAATGCATGCAAGTCTATTGCAAATCTAATACTACTCATAATTCAAAAAGTTGATGAGACTGAAAAAACTGAAATCAGCATGAAAAACTGGTTTAGAAACATGTGTTGTGGTTGCTGATTTTATTTTTGACATAATGAGGTCAAAATAGAAAGCTCAGTCTAAGGTGTGTTGAAGTTTCTTAGGGAACACATATAAAATGGGTTAATGAATAAATTCAGAAATGTTTTAGAGGATTACCAAAAACAGGGCTGTTGTTTTCATTTCCAGGGGTCCAGGAGACAGTGACACTTCGGTCGTTTTCCTCTGACAGCTGGACAGAATGAGGAGGATCCGGCTTATCTACAGAAAACCAGAGAGAAATAAGTCTGAGTATCCCTCTTTCTTCCTTTTTCTTTCTCTCTCTCTCTCTCTCACTCTCATTCATTCCTTTTATTGCTCACTCCTGAACCCACTCACTTACTTAATCCGTCACTCTCTCAATCACTTTTGTTTGTTAGTCTGTTTGTTTGTTTGTTTGTGACTCACAGACCACAGTGACGTATGCGGAGGCCGTGTCCAGGTCCAGGGAAGTGATGACATCACAGCTGTAGAGTCCAGTGTCCTTCTGCTGAACGTTTGAAATTTCGAGTGAACCGTTTTCAAACACTTTGTACCTGCAAGCACACAACATCCAACAGGCTGAGTGATGGAGGGGAAAGCGAGGTCCGCCCTAACCACCCAGAGAGAGAGGACAGCTATACTACAGTAATGGGGGAGGTGGAGGGGGTTGCCTCACCCATCCAGAGGGAGAGGGAGTGATTGGAAGGTGGGGGTGGCAGCAAAACAGATACACACACAATCAGAAATAAACTGCGATGCTTTTAGAATATCAAGTCATTTTACTTGTCATCTGGCCACGATGCTGTAATTTTATGGCCGTTCTTCCTCCACTGTACGAAGCGGTCCAGGAACTTCAGGTCCACCACAGAGTCACACTGCAAAATTCCAGACTGACCACGGAATACCTCAAGGTCCTGCGGAGGGTTTGTAATCTTAGTTCGGTCTGGAAAGAAAGAGCCAAAAATCATGTTATTAAACTTATGGGACCAATTACTTTGATTATTTTACTAGCTATTTAATTACTTTACAAAACATTAACTTATTCAACAATACATTAACTTTACCCACTTTGTTGTATATTTCCTTACTTTAAATGCTTCACTACATATACTCTTGCCATATCAATTTTACTGCATATTTTCCTAGTTTATATGCTTTACCACATACTTAGTTACATAAATACTACATACATACTTTTCTACACATTTACTTCATATTTACATTAATAGAGATTTGCTTAACTGTACTTGCTTTACTACAATATTGAAAAAAAGTATTTTCTTACATATTTTATAAACACTAAAACTACATAGCTATATTAGGCCCATCTATTAACTTTTTTTTGGCCCTATAGTCAGTGTTTGGATGTCTCCAAACACTGGTTTTCTACCAACCATGCAAACACTTTGCATCTTCTCACAGAAATACAATCTAGTTTGTCATTTATGTTTTAGATGTTGGATGTACATTTTTGAAATAGAGGACCATGGTGAAAAAAAAGGTTTTTAAAAAAAGCAGGTTTATGAGGTCTGCGATTTTTTCCCACTTCCACTGTATCTCCTCACTTACTCAGCACCTCCAAGTAGGCAATGATTGACTCGTTGGAATGTTTGATTGAGCAGAGGTAGGACCCCGTCTCCTCTCGGCTGGCGTTGATGATCAGCAGCGTGCCATTGGTCAACTGGGACATTTTAGGGTGGGACAGGACCGGTCCTATTGATTCACTTTCCCTGAAAAACAAAACAATTACTATAATTTGCATTCCTAACACTGTACTTCACAAAAGCTTAATTACACTCTCTGTTTTAATAGGTACCAAATCCACACAATAGAAACAGAATATTGTGACACGTTTTCACAATAATTACACAAATGTTCATCAATATAATAAAATCGCAGATCAACCGGGGGATGACGGTCCCTATGAGTGCATAAATGACCTCAAAGCTTCAATAAATGACAATCATAATGAATTCAATAAAATGTCATTTTTGTGTCACCAGCTTATCTGTGGCCGTGGAGAACCAAAGGCTTTGCAATGGAGCCAAGCAGAACGTCCCTCAGTCAGCCTATAAACCTGCTCATCTTCAGACAGGATCTGAGGAGGGAGCTCTGAAAGAGAGAGAGGAAGAAAGAAAGAAAGAAAAAATATGACTATACACAACTGTAAAGTTCAGTATGTCTGTATACGTAGTGAAGTGTCTGGAGAGTTCAGCGTAGTGTCTGTAGACTCAGTGTAGGGTTTGTAGATCTTTGTGTAGTGTCTGCAGAGTCAATCTAATATATGTAGAGCTTATTATGGCATCTGTACGCTCAGTGTAGTATCTGCAGAGTTCAGTTTAGTGTCTGTAGAAAGGCACTGACCAATGATGTAGATGTTGACGTTGATCAGGCTGGTTCCATGTATACTGGAGGCTTCACACTGGTAAACTGCGGTATCACCAATGCGAACATCAGTGATTATCATGGTCCCACCATTAACACGACGCCTCGGTTCATCATCCGTATCTACAACACATACACACACGTTGGTACAACTTTATTTGTGTATACAGTTTGTCAGAGATACTTTATCTAAACCTGAACCTGACCTTTAATCTCAGTAGTACTACACCTAAACCTGACCCTGACCTTTAACCTCAGTAATACTACACCTAAACCTGGCCTTAACCTTTAACCTCAGTAACACAACAACGAAACCTAGCCTTGACCTTTAATGATTTAGTGTGTTTTGTTAGTAAATGTTATGTGAGCAACATGCAGAAAATCTCAAAAATGTTTGACTGGTTGTGTGTGTGTGTGTATACAGTACTGAGACACTTCTCATATTTTCTTATATTTCTTGTATTTTTAATGTAGTCTGGAGGAGAGGATATAATTATATATGTGTGTGTGTGTGTGTGTACCTGCTAAATTCACTCCGTTGATTTTCCAGTTGATCTCAGGGGTTGGGATGCCCTCAGCCTGGCAGTTGATCCGCACTGTCTCCCCGGGAGCGTAAATCTGACTCGGAGGCCTCTTAGACCAGTATGGAGCCGCTGCCAAGCCATCAAACAGAATTAATGAGTGTGTGTATGCAAGTGTTTGTATGTGTGGGTGAGTGTGAGGGTGTGTTTAATAATTTGACACTTGCAGCATCAGTATTGATCCAAATAATAGCACTGTAACATTTTGTGTGCTTGTGTGTGTTAGGTGTGTATATATATATATGCAGAGGTTGTGTGTGAGTGTGTGTGTGTTTGTTTGTGTGTAATCACCCTCCACTGTTACTGTAAAGAAGTGTGTGACTGATCCAAACACGTTGCTGGCGGTGCAAGAATACTCCCCGTCATCGCTTTCTGAAATCTCCTCAAAACGCAGCCAGCGATCAAAGTTTGTCACTGTGAAGGAGGACATGGGGCCATTCTTACTCTGCCAGGCGATAGTGGGGGTGGGCCTGGAGCACAGAATACAACAAAAGAGATGCGTAATGAGTGGTGGGTGGGTTCTGATCAAATTAATCATTAGTATATCAAGTAATGAAGCCATGCTGAGCCCCTGGCCCTCTACTGGATCCGGACATAAGCCACTTATCCACAGATGTACAGAAACTGTGCTGTACCTAATCTGTACTGTGATGGTACAGAAGTTGCAGCACACTTTGATGTTCTTGTGTATCACTGCTAATGAAGTTTCTGATGTAACAGTTAATGGCCGGTTGTCATCCCAAAACCACGTCCATGTAGTTGAACCAGTGGAAAGTTTTTTTATGGTTTTGTTTTGTTTTTGTGGCCTTTATTTAATCCTGTTCAAGATTTTAATAAAAACCTAACCCAGCAAACTTGTCAGAGATGGTCTGGTTCACCTTTACGTTTCGCACAGCATTAAAGATACATTTGTTGGGATCACAGAAAACTCCCACTGAAATGCACTTTGTACTTGTACTTTGTACTTGTACTTTGTACTTGTACTTTGTCAGCTTCCCAGTTGTTAGTTTGTATTTCCATTATTGTTTTTTATGCGGACAGTTCAAAAACAGTGCCGTCCTTCCATGTTGTGATGACATTTAAACAATCAGAATGGTGTGGCCCTGCTGTCACTTCATTTGTAATGGAAAAATATGTGTTTGCTGTACAGCGCAGTTCCTTGTGCCGGTTGTAAATCGTTAATATTGACCCGACCCAAAACACTATTCATTTAGTGTTGAAGCTTTTTAAATGCTGTTATAAAATATTATGCATATCATAGTTAACCAACTTAGTTTTTGCTGGCTAGCCAGTTAGCTTTTATTGTTTGTCTGTTTTGAGTCTGTGTGTGTGTGTGTGTGTGTGTGTGTGTGTTTCGAGTTGGTGAGTACGGTACTTACAGGCCGCTGGGAATACACTCCAGTGTGAGGGACTCGCCTCGGAGGGCACGGTAATAGGAGTGCTTTCCTTCTGGCTTTTGGAGACGAGCCGGTCTGTCCTTCTCCAATGCATTACCTTTAAAATTAATGTTATCAATTAATTCCACAAATTCCACATCTGGGTTGAGCCCCGCGCTCCAAGCATGATTTCTCCACGGCACTCAGACACTTCAAACTCCACAGTTCCACTGATCTCCAGGAGACCTTTCCAATGTTTTACCCATTGCCAGCTATGTTTTTCCAGTCACGCTAGTATACCTTTAATTAGTGTATAGTTTATTTATCTAACTTTTATTGTAGACTTTATATGATATACTGTTCTGTCTTTCTGTGTCAGTGCAGTCATAATAAGCATAGTGTCTACAGACATTTCCTTCAGGATCAGTAAAGTTTTCCGATTCAGATTTTGATTTTGATTAGTTTTCAGCATAGTACACTCACTTTAAACCCTTTATGGTTGTTTAGCTTGTGAGGATCATAGCCTGGGGCACAGAGCCTTTGCCAGCTGATTTATAAACAGCTTCACTGCACCAGCTGGTTCCCGGCAGGATCTGAGGCCATTGAGATTTTGCATTGTTGGTGTCAAATCAAGCGTGGAAAGCATAAACCTCATCTGGCAGACAGACATCCGTCACTGTAACACGCTTGGCCGAAAATGCTTGGACGGTTATCATAAAAATAACATCCTCGGGGGGCATCTATGCTTTCTTGGCTGACGGGGGGTCGTCGCTGCAGTGCTGCATGGCAATCAAATGAGGTTCAGTCCATTTATAAACAAGCCAACAGCACTGAAGCACCTAAAGTATCAAGAGCTTTACATTATTGTCACATTTTCGCGGTAAATACGAAAGTTTCTTCAAACACACGTGACCAACAGAGGGTGCTCTAGGACCAAAGTAGAAAATGTGGAGCTGTGTTCAGAGTCTTTAGAGACACCTGGAGAACTGTTCCTCAAGACCACATAAAAAAAAGTAACATAAACTGTTAGAATTTTATAATGTAATAACTATCTGAGTTTAAAAAATGATGGGTTTTCATGAAAGTGATTAAAGCCTTACCAAACATTTCTAACATAACTGAAAACTGAGAAACACAAATTCTGCCCTCAGTTGTCTGTATGATGTAACGTCTCGGCCAGCGGCAGGCAGAGGCCACTGTTTTGTTTTGTTTTGTTATGGGGACTTTTATTTCGATTCTGGGAGTATGTTGTGTCTGTAGTCACTGTTTCAACTGTCTTGTATTTGTTAATTGGTTGTGATTTGCAACCATTGCAACCACGATTTTTATAAGTGTGAGTGTTCTGCGCTCCGATGAGTCATCTGGACATTCTATCCTGGTCTCAATGCATTTACACACACAGCATGGCACATGGCTACACAGAAACAGGGTTGTTTTATTCTAAATTAATACTTTTAAGGGTTTTCTTTACACATTTGGTTGTTGTTCACACATTTAAATTTGAGCATAAGGAATAAATTACTGGCACAATTTCAAGGGTCAGAAATCCATGACACATGTCCATCTACTGCCATGTTGGGCAAAATCCAAGATTAAAGTGAAGAAAGTGAAACAACCCTCTAATCCCTTTCTAAAAGAGATCAGACACACTTATAAAGACCGGGATGGCAGACCATCTGTCTGAGTCAGTCATGCTGAGAAAGGCTGGCCATACAGCTCAAAGACATGTTACTGATTTGATGAGACACCAAAACTAACCAAATGAAGAGAATAAACAGGTTTTAGATTGTATACAGTGTAATATTATAATGAAAGGTAGATTATATAGTATGGAACCACTGCTCATTTCTTTATATTTTGAATCACTTTGTTGGTGCAAAAATACTATTTTCTGCCTGTCAGATTATCTTATGCTTGGCATATTGAGCAGATTAAATGAAAGAAATGCGAACAAATGTTTTACTATGACCAGCTGCAAAGTGGCTAAAAATACAAGGTGCCTAGATCAAGGAGCTCCAACCACTCAGCATTCAGCACCACCTGTAGTCATCTGCACCTACTTATTCATTGGTTCAGGCCTTAAGTTAGATGTGCTTTGTTCGGCTTGAATGATTCATACAGAGGTCACTATGTGGCCTAACAAACAAAAACATTCCTCTAACACTGGTCAGGTTCAGGGAGTGGACTGAAAATACTTTTTGAAAGTCCTTTTCAAAAGGGAGTTTTGCAAGACTGCATAAAAAATGTGGCTCAAAAATTTTGCACAGTATTTCATATCTCATGGCTGTGTGTGGTACTTACTTAAGACAGACAGGGATATGGGCTCTTTGGGAACAATGGTCCTGGCAGCGACGTACTGGGCGTTGCAGGTGTAATCATCTCTGGTGTCGGTTTCAAGCACATTAGCAAAGTACAAATTTCCATCTAGACCCAGGGTGACGCGTTCACTCTGACGAATGTGCAGCAGCTCTGAGGGAAGACAAAACACCTGGGAGATTAATTTAGTGCTAATAACCTGTAATATCAAAACACAACTCCAACACTAACAATTACAGAGGAGAGCAGTTCAAGCCCAGTTCGCCAAAACTGAGAAGAGAACTTGCTGAATCAGATATGAGATCAGAAAGGCGAAGTTAAACTCACTCCTGTCCATCCAGTGAATGTGGGGGACGACTGAGCTGTTGGGAGGATTGCAGGGAAGGACAACGCTGTCTCCTTTATTGGCAACAATTTTCAGTCTCTTCTGTTTCGGAAAGATTGGGGTGGCTATGGAACATAAATCAATTTGTTATTAGCATGAAGCCATAGGTGATAAATACATCCAACAATATATAAATACATCCAAAAATTTTTGTTACTGATGTTCTCACAGTACCCAGTGGATAAATTGTTGTGGGTCAGGTAACAAAGTTATGGTCGGTTCAAACAACTTCTGTGGGGCTACAGAATTTTGTGGGACTACAATCAGTTCAGACAGAATTGTGCAGAACATTTTGAGGAGCCACAGTCAGTTCTGACTGAATTTTGTTGGTCTACAGTCTATTCACACAGAATTACAGCCAGGTTAGGGAGAATTCCACACTCCTTTCCAAAAACACCCTCTTGCACTTGCTACATAGACTACATTACATCATTCTAGCCTTGTTACTAAGCATTGGTTGTCTTGGCAACAGGAAGATGGAGTCAGCTAAGGCTCTCTGTCTGGAGTACATATTGTGAGTCATGGTTTAGCACAGTGATTCAGACTGCATAACCTACACTGCAATACTCGTGATTTAGCATAGTCATGGTTCTTAGTCTCAACAGTTCTGAAATTTGAAGAGGTTTGTGAGTGATTAGGATTTGAAGTAGCACTACAAATGAACCATTACCATTTATTTCCAAATATTTACACAGTGTGTACAAGTGTCACACATCCTTTTTTCAGCACAACCAGCCAAAATGATTTTTAAAAATAATTTAACCAACTATTTGAACACAACTGACCAGACACAGACACCAGACACAACTGTCCCCTTTTAAGAGAAAAATGCACAAAAACACATATAAAGCATTTTGAGAATCTCCAACTTACACACACATTAGTATTATAATGAGAGATAAAAAAAGAAGTTTGTTTCAGGAATGCATTTATTTACATTTCCTCTCTATCTGTGCCTCTCTATCTGTTCAAATCAATCAACAGTAACTCCACGTTCACAAACACCCCTTCCACCCACCCCCATGCTCACACACACACTCCTTCCACCAACTTCCACACTCACACACATGCCTTTCACCCACAACCACACTCATACATCCCTTCCACCCAACACCACACTCACACAATTCCAAGGGTGGTTTGTTGCTTTTAGTATAATGAACTCACGCTCTATGAGGAGCTCAATGAGGTTGGACATGGCTGTTCCCAGCTCGTTGGAGGCGTAGCAGCGGTATTTTCCTTGGTAGGACTTCAGATCTTCTTCCTCGGATCCTGTGATGGTCCCAGACTTCGACGATTCATCTCCAAACTCCACACCATCCTTCACCCACCGGAAACTGAGGGAACAGAGGGATGAAAGTAGGAAAGAGAAAAGGTGGAGAGACAGAGTTTGGGAGACACTATCTATTGCAGTTTCTTTATTTTTAGTTGGTTATTGTCATCTGTTATCATATAATAATTATAACATAAAAACAGTACTAATAATTATTATTATTGTTGTTGTTGTCTTTTTTTTGTCGTTGTTGTCGGTTTAGTGTCCATGTGAAGAAGACAGAACTGTAAAATGAACCGTTAGACACCATTAAAAATGTTCTGAGTGAGTTTTGTTCACATTCAGAAAGTTTGAATCTCCTCCTGAGGATCTGTGGAGAAGGCTGGAGGACTGTGGATGTGGAACTATGGGTGCTCACCTGGGGGTGGGGTTACCGGAGGCCTCACACTTCAGGAACACATCATCGACGTGGAAGGCGGTGAAGGAATGTGGCTGCCTCGTGATCTCTGGCGGCTCTTTGACTGCTGTGGGTCAGAAGAACACAAGATCAACATAAGCAGGAGATGAACAGATCGAAAAATAAACAAAAAAATTAACCAGAACGCCATCCCTGGATGTGCAAATGAGGACACGGAACAGAGGGGGTGGTGTGAATAAAGTTACAGCACTTACTCTCGTTAAATCCATCTGTCAATCCCAAGGAAAGCAGGAGGATAAAGAGGAGAAACACATAAATAAATAAACAGTGCCTTTAATAAACAGTGCTCTGATCTAACTATTCATTTATGAATATTCAAGTTCATTCTTCATCCTCTATTATTGATTTTTTGGTATCTACTATGAATTATTCAGTAATTATTATTGATTATTCAATATCTACTATAAATTATTCAGTATCTACTACAAATTATTCAGTATCTACTATAAATTATTCAGTATCTTTTTTAAGTATTTACTCTAAATGAATTATGATCTGCTGTGAATTCAAAAAATACTATGTATTATTAAGTATTGATTATAAATTATTCAACAAGTTTAGTATCTACTTCAAATGATTCAGTATCTAAACGATTTCATATTCACTATAAATTATTTACTATGAATTTTTCAGCATTTACTATAATTATTCCATTTCTAAAATAAATTATTCAGTATACTCTATACCTTGAATTATTCAGTATCTATTATGAATGATCAAATATTAATTATGAATGATTCAGTATCTAGCATGAATGATTCTGTATCTAATATAAATTATTTAGCATTTCCTATGCATTTTTAGGCATTTACTATAAATTAATTATTATCTGATGTGGATTCATTAATACCATGTGTCATTCAGTACTGATTATAAAAGCATAAAAGTTAGATATGATACGATAAGCTTTGTTCTCCTTGAATGATTCATATGTGGGTCACTATTTGGCTTAACAAGCTAAAAACATTCCTCTGAAACTGAAAGGTTCAGGGACTGGACTGAAAATAAGAATCTTTGAAGCCTGGAGATCTGGCTACATTAAAAATACAAGAAGGTCTGGATCTTTGGAAGGAAAATGCAAAGAAATGACAGGGTGCCAAGACTTTGGCTCAAGCCAAGTATCACACACTTACAGCCTTTGGGTATATGGATGGCTCCTCGAGTTTGTCCCAGAAGGAGCAGCAGAAGTGAGAACATCAGCTGAAGACTGGGGGCTCTGCTCTGCCCTCTAGTGGCCGCTGATTGACACTGCACCGCAGGCATTGTTCACTGTTCCATCAAACGACCTCCCTGTGTGTGTCATACATGTACTCACACACACTCATGCAGACACACACGGGCACACCCCCCGCCGCAGCGGTGTGGAGCAGCACTCAGGACCTGTACGTGTGTATTGGTGTCTTCGGTGTGTTCGATGAAAGCTTGTGTCTTCTGGATCTCTGGGCCACACCCTTCTGTTGTGAAAGAGGGAAGGGAGAGAAATGAGGGGTAGATGGAGAGAGAGAATATTATTCCTTTATTAAATTGAAATGCTCTCTGTAATACGTTTATGTGTTCATATACATTTTGGAGAAACTGAAGAGTTACAACCATTCAGTACCACCAGTATACTGATCACAGCCTGATCATCTGGAAAGATCGGCATCTCTTTTGTCACTCTGAAACCGTTCAGGTTCAGGGAAAATGAGAGTCTTTGAAAGTGTTTCAGGAAGCCTGGAGAACTGTTCCTTAAGACTATATTAAAAACAAGTCTGGACAAAATATGAGGTAACGGGGAGGGGGTGCTCAAGACTTTTGTGCAGTACTGTAACTTCAGCACTCAGACTGAGGAGGTTAAACTTCAGACAGATTCCTCAAAGCTGAACTGGAAAAAATGGAAACTGGAATGGAAACTGTGTAAAAGTAATCTTTGGCAAACTGCCATTTTAAGGGTCTCATTAAAGAGTAAATGTGCAGCACAAAGTGAAACAATTAATATCTAAAACAAACAAAAGAAAACATAAAGCCACTCCTGAAAGTCTAAGTGGATCAGCAGTGCAACTGCTCACACACACACACACACACACACACACACACACACACACACACACACACACACACACACACACACACACACACACTAATAGAGCAATAACGCCATTAGGAGAGGATGACGGAAGATCAGCATCTCTGAAAGCCACTTAAAATACAAATGAAAAGCTCTCTTTTCTCCGCCCTTCCTCCATCCCTGGCTCTCTTTCTCCTCCTCCATCCTTTACCTTTAAATCGATAAAAACAGACCTTTCCATCACTTCCCTCAGATTGGCAATGTCCTACAGTCTGAATCTGCCGAACACAAACACAGATAGTCTAGTCTGGCCCTTCAGAGATAAAAGCTCCAGTGGGCGTTTCTAATCAGCAAATCAGACGAGCTCAGGGCTACCAAAGGAGTAGTTCAGAGAAAATCAACATTATTTTATGCTGCTCTATTGAAAGAAAGCATTAGAAATACTTAAAACAAATTTAACTGACTGGTTTTGAAGTGTAACAGTTTTCACCGCAAGTGCAGATCAATTGATGTGAACATTTTTTTTTTTTTACGAGTTTGATCAAAATGACTCCCTTCAGCACAGCCTTTATCACAGCAGCACAGATCTGCACCCTTTCCAGCAATTTTCTGAAATAACAGGTCTCCAAACCCTCCCTGCAGCTTTTCAAGGTCCAGCTCATCTCAGCAGCTCAATGGGAGAAAGATCTGGATAATGGGAAGGCCAAGATTTCCCTCTATAAAATTTCTGCTTTTCTTTGGGATGTTATTTTGGCACAATTTCAAAGATGCTTGGGATCATTACCCTGTTGAAGAGTGTAATTTTGTCCTATGATAACCAGAAGGATTTGTATTTTGTTGAAGAACTGAGTAATTCTTTTTGTTTTTCATGATGAACACAAAGTGAACGACAGTCATTAAAGAAAGACTTGAAACCAGTGGTTTGAGACTCTGTGGTTAAATAAATAACTGCACATTATAGAATATTGACAGAATTTTGAAAACAGCAGCACATATATATATATATATGCAGGTAAGATAATGTTTGGGTGAGTGTGTGTGTGTTTTGTAAAGCCAATAAAACCAGAAGATTACATTTGTTCTCTTTTTCTTTTAAAAGAAAACAACAGTTTTCACTCATTCAGTGTTCAAAAATTGTATTACAAACAGTTCATAATGATTTAGGTGTTCAGAATCATGCTGATTGGTGACACATTTCTGTTGTTTAGCTACATTTAACCCCAATAAAATAAACTTAGGGCTGTTAGCTGATTGCCTAAAAGGGTAGAGGGTGTGGAAATGAGATTTTCTGACCAACTATTGTGCCCCACGGTAGTGCAGTAGACAGCACTGCTGCCTCACACCTCCAGGGTTGCGTTGGCCTTTTTGCACGTTTTCCTCGTAGTGGCGTGGGTTTCCTCCAGGGTCTTTGGTTTCTTCCACAGGCCAAAGACATGTGCGTCAAGTGAATTGGAGATTCTAAGCTGCTGTGATTCAATGGTGTGTGTGTGTGTGTGCTGGTGCCCAGCCCAGGCTGAATCTCATACACCTTGAATTCAGAATTTTTGCTGGCCCTGGTTTGATTGACAGCCATTAATTTGTATAAGAGAGAAAAAAAAAGACACATTTGTAGTTTTGCTAAGTCGGTACATTAGTGCCGACAGTGAGGTGTGAACGTCCCGGGGTGTTTAATAATAGAGGGTCTGCGGTGGGACGGTGCTGACAGCTGGGTCCCCCAACACTCCCCCTCCCCAAACCCCATAATTAGCCCTCTGCCCTCAAGCCCCTCCCTCTCTGCTGTTTGCTGTTGTAGTTAATTACCATCCCATTGAGTGGCCCATTGTTATCACCCACCATCTTTCGACCTCACACACACACACACACACACACACACACACACACACACACACAGACACACACACACACACACACACACACACAC
>JBBPDC010012296.1:0-31239 GCA_037974485.1 Hemigrammopetersius urotaenia | reverse complement strand
GTGCGATTAATCGTGAGTTAACTATGGCAAACATGAGATTAATCGCGATTAAATATTTTAATCTACTGACAGCCCTAGTTTGATTTAATGATTAAACATGGAGATAATTCATTATAGAGGGTTCAACATTAAAGACTGCCTGCTATGGGTCAAGGGAATTGCCTCATTCACTTCCGGGTTCCTAACATTTGCTTGCGTGAGAAAATTGCTTTTATCCAGTGGTATCATTTATTTATTTTTAAGAAATATATTGTCCTAAACAAATTTGTGCTTGAATGTTTAACAGCAAAAATGTGTTCAGAACAGTATTAACTCTTTTCAGCCCAGTAAACTTTGTCCACTTGTTTGAAAAGTTGTTGTCAAACTCTATAACCCCTTGCTACTACTGTTCACAAAATGAAGTTAGATAAAAGTCCAGACTCATTGTTTGCCCTTACAGAGTACAGCCCTGTTTTACAACTACTGAGAGATTAATTAGGTGTAAATTTGCAAAAGGTTGCATGTTATTGTGTGTGAAAGGTGATTTTTAACTGATAACTTCTCTCTCTCTCTCTTTCTGCTTCTCTCTTTTTCTTTTTAGCGATGCTGGGACATAGCACTTGGCCCACTGAAACAGATTCCCATGAATTTGTTCATCATGTACATGTCTGGTAACACAATTTCCATCTTCCCCATCATGATGGTGTGTATGATGGCTTGGAGACCCATTCAGGCGCTCATGTCCATGTCTGCCAGTGAGTACAGTCTGATTCTTTTACAAAACCTGAACACTTTAAACCAAGTACACCAATGGCCTTTATTAACACTAGCAGTTTGTATAAAAGGGCCTGTATCATGGAAAACCAGACTTTCCTCGCAATTATAATGTAGTTAATGTATTACATAAAAACTGTTAACATATCAAAATGGACCATTCACTTTTTACATAAGAGGGATATTCAAAGGTTTTTTTCAAGATTTTCATCACTTTTGCCATCAGCAAAAAATGTTTTTGTTTTAGGGAAATCCAGTGTTTTTGTGATTTCATGAAAACCAAAGCATTTACATACTTCCGCCTATTCAGCCTAAACCAGTTTAGCCCCGTCCATTCACACTGAATCATCATGAATCAGGACTATTTCAGTCTGTGCTACTTTTTGAATGAGGTGTAATACGGGGAGACCATTCAGAACAGAACTCATTTACATTTTAAGTATGAGGGTGTACTCACACTAGGCAGTTTGAACCGTGCCCGAGTGCGTTTGACCACCAAAGCGCGGTTCGTTTGACTAGTGTGAGTGCTCCGAACCGTGCCGGGGCACGCTTGGAAGAGGTGTGCCAGACCACGGTTCAGTTGGACTCAAGTGCGGTTCGCATGTAGTGTGAGCGCTAACCGTGCTGGAGCACGGATCAGGACGCGTGACGCCACGTTTTTGCGACGCTCCAAAACCATTTTGGAGTGAGTGCGAGTACACCCTGAAAGACACGATAACAGAATGGTCTAGTTCATTCTAATGGATAAAGAGTGATTGCAAAATGACACTGAAAATGTTATGATTGTTTGTAATGGATAAACTTAAACTAATGTGATAAATGGACCTCCAGGAAAAGAATAATCTACAAAAAAAACATTGTCTACATATTGATGGTCTCTATAACATTTTGGCCAGTAGACAACCAAACAGTATAGCAAGTAGCAAATGTCATTCAGAACTACACGCCTTTGGCCCCTAGAGGATTACAATAACACAAACAGTACACAAACCTGCAAATGTTAGATTATAAATGTAGTCCATGTCCAATTTGGGCACTAGCTAATGACAAAAGGCTGCTCTTTATACACGGATTTGTTACATACTTTCTCTTTTTCAGCCTTCAAACTGCTGGAGAGCTCCAGTCAGCAGTGGCTGCAGGGCTTGGTCTACCTCATTGGAAACCTACTTGGCTCTGCATTGGCTGTCTACAAGTGTCAATCAATGGGTCTTCTACCAACACACTCATCAGACTGGCTTGCGTTTATTGAACCACCCCAGGTATGACACAACGAGTATAGAATGTGCCTATAGGCCGATGCTCCATCCAAAATTATGCAAATCAAAAAGTCCATTAATACTTTGCTTCTTAGCTCCAACTACTGAGTCTCAGACGTTTTCTCTTTTTTTACTTTACAGAGATTGGAGATAATGGGAGGAGGAATGGTGTTGTAAATCATGAAAACCTTTTTCCAGACACACTCACACTGCCTTTAACCCCCTTTTAATTTATGTATGTATTGGATTTGCCATCTATAATGCATTACGCTTCTGCCATGAAAAATAAAATGTCTTTAGAAAGAGATTTAATAAAACTGTTTCAGATGCTACGTTTGATTTCACGTGTTTTTAACATAAAAGTAAAGAAATGTTCCTGAGTTGCTAGGCGTACTGGTTTTAGACTTTAAACTTCTGAATGCCATGTGTCTGGCTAGCTCAATCGGTAAAGCGTGGAACTCTTCATCTCAGGGTCGTGGATTTGAGCCCTACGTTGGACTTTACATGTGCAGTTTTGGGGCGGCTGGTGGCCTAGTGGTTAGGGAGTTGGTCCTGGGTTTGAATCCCAGGACTGCTAGTGGCATCTTTGAGGTACTTAAGCAAGATATAGTCCCCACACACTGCTTCACTTGGTGAATGGGTTAAATGCAGAGAAGAATTTCACACTGTTCACACTGTGTGCTGTGTTCTTATATGACACAATGGTCACTTTACACCACGTTTACAGCATTTTGCAGACGCTCTTATCCAGAGCGACGTACATCAGTGCTTAAAGTAGTCCTCGACTGTTCTTAAAACCTTTAAAGCTATACTTAACAACCGCTATTTAACCAAGTTACTGCTGGCTAAGTTACACACCATAACAAACCCTGTCAAAGAGAAAAAGCAAGTCAGAGATTAATACACAAGTAAGGAACAACAGTTAAGAGAGTGAGTGTCTGAGGGATTTGATAAATATATAGGAAAACATGTATAAGGGATGCGTGGGAGGACTGGTTAGTCACCAAGATGCCCCTTAAAGAGGTGGGTCTTCTGAGGGGAAGGACTCCGCAGATCTGATTGCGAGAGGGAATTCGTTCTACCACTAGGGGGGCCAAGACTGAAAAGAGGCTAGATGCATGTACACAAGTATTGTGTTCTTCAGAAGGCTTAGAAATCCCTCAGTCACACTGGAAGAGCTCACATTTTTTAATGTCTTAAACTTGCTTACTTAAAATAGGGACTAAACTGATTCATCCACATTTTTTCAGAGCTACAATCATCATGCAATGCTGTTAAAAATCCAATTCAACTGCAATAGCACACACTGCTCCCGTCAGACAGTGACACAAGAAGTTTCTGATTTCCAGCTCAACAAAGAGGAGCTGCCTAATGTTGTAGATAATTAAAACTGGTTGAATTAAGAATCTGACACCATGCTACTGTCATGTTTCACATATATATGAAAGAAATATTTGAAATGAATAGCTCACTGTCAATACAAGCATTAATGTTCAATGATTTTCTCCTATTCCTGTTAAGCATTCATATATGTTCATATCAATAGAAATACTTCTAATAGTGTTTTACCATCCAACTGATCTCATTGTGAGAGGAGTGTGTTGATTACAGCAGTGTTTTATACTTTTCCACATTAAGATTTGATTAATCAGTACCTCATAAAGCAGAATGAGGTGTTTGTGTAGGACTTTAACAGACACTGGCATGGAATGGTTCTCAAACTCATAGAGATGTTGATTTAAAAATAAACTGCAGTGCTCTCTTATTTTTCTCCAGAGCTGTATATACTCAGGAGTGCAGAACAGTCACAGCTGGTATGCGGCAGCCTGGCCGCTGTGATGTTATTCATGATAACGCACTTACTCTCTTATCCTGTTGCTTATATAAACTGCCAGGCATTCAGTGAGGTGCATGGATGCGTTTAGGGATGAACAAAGCTGCAGATAACATCTTTAAATCAAGTCGTAGAGGATGTGCTCTTTAGCCAGCTGTCCTAACTGCCTTGTGTTTGTGTTTTTGAGAAACCGGTCCACCTTTCCGCCAGAAGCGAACCTGTATGTCGGGAATGTGAACAGCTCTGAAAAGCTGGGCTCCCATACATACCTTCTGTAAAGGTTAAGGGCTGTACTGGAGGAACAGGTGTAGTGTTTGAAACATTACGTAACCACATTCCCTGCATATGTTTCATGTCTAAATTACAACCCGTGTACACCCATTAGTAAACAGTGTCAGTACACACCCTTCTAGACTTATTAACTCGCTCCACCTGCACAGCAGCGTATTTTACACTCTATCAACTGTTCAAGAAGCCATGTTTAGATGTACAGGGGTGTCCCACACTGTTTTTGTCCGATCTCACCACAAAAGCTTTTAATTGTGAGCACAAAAAATGATAGTATTTATGATCATCTGGTCTGATAGGCCACAAGTAAACATGAGGCATGCTTCTTTACTACCGAGACAATACAGAGACAATAGTGATGGATGTTATTTTGCCAAAAAATGGTTCATCTGATACTGAAGTGACATACGGCAAACAAACAGTGAGCATTTTGTTTCCATAAATGTGTATTTTAGCAGCTTGAAGGAACAATGAAATTTTGTTGTGCCTGAGGGTGCTATAGATCCAATCTGATCCAATCTGAAACTAAAACTGAAAGGACATGACAGATTTTGAAAAATTAAGTTCATCATGAAAAAAAAAGTTTTTGCATCATGATGGAAAACCACGTTTCCAAAAACGTGTAAAAAAAAAATGAATTTGGTAACTAGCAAATCATGTAAATCTATTGTTTAGTTGGAATAGAACAAAGATTTTTATGAAACATTATAGTTTTATGAATAATATGTGCTCATTTTGAATCTGATGCCAGCAATAGGTTGTAAAAAAAATTGTGAGAGGGAAACAAACGAGTAATACTATGTAATGCATAAAAAACAAATGGTGGAACATCTCACAACTAGTGAGGTTAATTTGTTAATTGTCATTAATATGACTGGATACAAAAGCATCTCTGAACAGCAGATTCTCACAGAAGTAAAGAGATTATGGAAAAGACTGCTTGGGCAAATAGTGCGACAGTCTGAGAATGTTCCTCAGCCTAAAATTTTATTTCATTATCTATTGTAAGTTTTTATCCAAAGTGACTTCCCCTCCTTAACTACAGGGGGCAGTCCCTCTGGAGCAACTTGGGGTTAAGGGTCTTGCTCAGGAACCCAGTGGTGGTGCTGAAGGTAGGATCTGAACCTCATGGTCCAGAGGCAAGTATTCTTCCCACTAGGCCACCACCAGCCCTACATAACAAATACAGAGCTCAGAGAAATCTTTGTCTGCAAGGGACAAGGCAGATTGCATGGCAGCGATCTTTTAACCCTCAGGTGGCACTGCATTAAAAACAGACATGATTCTGAAATCACTGCAAGAGCTCAGGAACGCTCCCATAACCAGTGTCTGCGAACACAGTTTGTTACTGCATTCACAAATACAAGGAAATTCCTGGTCCAGAAAGGCTGCTGGCTCCTCTGGACCGAAGGCCATTTATCATGGACCAGGGAGGGAACAGTAAAATTGTGCTCTGATCTGACAGATCAAAATATGAAATTCTTTGTTGAAATCACGGACACTCTATTGTCTGGGCTAAAGAGAACGAGGCCCATCCTGCTTCTTATCAATGCACAATTCAAAAGTTAGCATCCATGATAATAGGGGGTACATCATTGCATGTGACGTGGGCAGCTTGCACATGTGGGAAGGCACCATTAATGCTAAAAGATATTTACAGGTTTTGGAGCGACACGTTCTGGAATCCAGACAATGTCTTTTTCAGGAAAGGCCTAGCTTATTGCAGCATGACAGTGCCAAACTGCATTCTGCATGTATTGCAACAGCCGGACTCCACAGTAGAAGAGGCCAGGGGCTAAACAGTCTAGACCGGTGACCAAAAAAACCAATATTCGGTTAAAATGGGTAGACCACCAAAACAGTCCCCAAACAGCACTGAACGCTTTCATCTTTGAAAGAGCAGAAAATCTAACTCTTACTTCAGAAACGGAACATCTGAGATGTGGAAGAAGGTTGGACTGTTGCTTGTGAATTTATAATTGGGTATAATTTCCCGGGCGGTTCTGAAAAGGCTAAATGTTTGTTGTTAAGAAGCAATATCTCTGCGCATTTCTGCAGAAAAACCGAAAGCAAGTCTTCCATAATTAGTAACAGCTATAACCTTATGGCAGGGTGGTGGTGGCTTAGGGGGTAGGATACTTGCCTCTGGAAAAGGTGCATTTAGTCACAAGGGCATTAGTAAGGACTGGATGATCAGTTCGGGATCACACACTCAGACTCATCCTAAAGGTCCTGGATGGAGTTTTGTCGCTACAGAGAATGCAGTTCCCTTGTCCCTCAGCCCAAGTGCTTTAGTCTTGGCATTGGCCAACGTGACATTATGCTCATGTATGGGTGCCCTAAGAGCATCTCATCGGATTCTAGGTCGATTGATGTTGGATGTTTGTGTGTGTGTGTGTGTGTGTGTGTGTATGTGAGACAGAACACCAGGGCACCTTAAAGGACAGAGCCACTCCTGGTGCCCCTGGGGCCCCATGCAAACCAGGCTGGGGGAGTTATTTTGTTGGGCTCTCGCATAGATTGCGGAATGTATAAGATCAACCAACTTGGATTCACCGACTGCAGGGGGTGTCTGGCTACTTTCAAACATGCTGTTTTCATGTCACTGCTATAAACAGGAAGAATCTAGGAGAAGCACCATATGGACAAAGGAATTGGGACACACCTCTTAATAATTACTGAATTCACTCAGACTCATTGCCACAGGTGTATAAAATCAAACATACCGGGACATTTTGGACAGCACCATGCTTCCAGCTTTGTGTTGGAAGTCTTTGGGAAAGAGTTACAAATTCCCACAGAAACTCCAAAATCTTGTGGAACGCTTTCTAAGTAGAGTGGAAACTGATATAGCTGCAAAGGGGGAACAACCCCACATTAAAGTCTGTGTTTGAATGAGGAGGCATTATGGTGTAATGGTCAGGCGTCCCAATACTTTTGTCCACCAATGAAGTGCTTTTGTCTGGATGCCAAAAAGGGAAGCATTCCTTTTTGTACAGACTCCGGGAGCTCGAGAGATTATGTAAGGTGTAGAAATGCGAACAGGCGTCATGCTTATGCATAATGGAGGTTAAAAATGTGAGAAAAAAATAACATAATATAATACAGTGGTTCTGTGATAAGCTTCTGGGGGGCGTTATTGTGAAATGAGGCTCATTAATAGTTTCCAAGTCCAAAAAAACAAGAACATTAGGGCGTATTAGGGCGTTGCTGGTTTCAGTTGTCTCTGGAACCGGTCCGACTGGACTGGACAGTGTGGGTTCGGCTGGGAGTCCGTGTATGGAAGCGGTGGGTGGGTGTGTGAGTGTGTGTTTTAAAAAAAGGCTGGCCCCATTCCTCTCAACTTCATCTTCCACGCCATGTGGACGAGGAAGGCATCGACTATGCTAGCACTACTGCCTTCAAACCCTCTAAAACATTTTTAAAACTTTATCTACCGCCTCTCCCGCTGCTTGTACTCAAACTTTAAGGGCTTTTTAATGATTACAAATCAAAAACTTACATTTTATCTTCGTTTTTTAAGAACTGGGCACCAAAACTGAAGGCTAACACATCGAGAAACTTCTCGGACGTTGTTTTTGGAAGCTCTTGTTGCGTTTATTGTGACTCTTGAGGAATTTAAAAGGGGGGTCGATGCTTAAAACAGGCCTAAGAGCTTAAAATAGCTTTCTACACTTCTACTCGGACAAGGGGAGACTTTTATTTTTGTGCCATGGAGAGATGCAGAGTTACAACACATCCTTTTGTCCACGACCTCAGACTCACAGGAGCACAGAAAGTTCAGGTATGGTCCTATTTGTTTGTTTTTACTGTAAATTATTTTTGTTAAGAGTTTTCACCATCTTTGTGTCTGTGGTGGTACCAACCATCTTCTCGACAACATGCTGCTTCTGCGCATGCGCAGTTGTGCAATCGTGCCCAATGTTGACGTAGATTTTTAGACGTTTCTGTCTAGTTTCTCAACATTTTAACACCATAAAGTGTTTGGGTGGGTTTTAACATGTGTGAGGAACAGACCAGGGCTCAGCATTGTCGTGTGTCTTCTCACAGAATGTGTGCAAACTTTGCGCCTGTTAACAGTTGAAGCAGAAAAATAATACAGAACTCCTTTACTGCTGACTATTACACCAAACGACAGGATATTTAATGACATTGCATTCAAATACATATACTTTAATGGAGTCGGCCCCAACTCTTCTTGGAAAACTTTCCACAGGATTTTGTAGTGTTTCTGTGGAAATGTGTGCCCCTTTATACTGTAGAGCAGGCACTGATGTTGGACGAAAAACCCTACTAGCGATCTCCATTCCAGTTCATCACAAAGGTGCTGGTTGGGGTTAAAGTCAAGTTCTTCCTCACTGAACTCCTCCAGCCATGTCTTTATGGAGCTTGCTTTGTGCACTGGGACACAGTCACGCTGGAATAGAAAAGATTCCCCAAACCAGTGTCCACAAAGTTGGAAGCATGGCATTGTCCGAAATTTCTTGATATATTGAAACATTAGATTGTCCTTCACTGGACGTAAGGGGTCTAACACAGACCTTAGAAAACAGGTGTGTCCTAAGATTTTTGTCCACATTGTGTATGAAGAATAGAAGAATATAATTTGGTCTTTGGCAGCGGTTGATTAGACTTGCGTCACGATTTTGACGCTGTACACCGGAGCCATGGCAACAGCGTATGCAAACATTGGGGGTGTATGTAAAGTAGTAGCTTGTTTTATTTTCTCCTCGCCTGAGAGTTGTGTCCTCCCCAGGTTTCTGAGACAACTGAAAGACAATGGTCTCTTTCTTTGTATGTCAACAAAGCGAATACTGACATTTGTTTTAATCGCATAGATTTTTAACCACAAAACATTATGGATACACTATATGTACAAATGTATTGGGACGTCTGACTATAATGATGTTGCATTGAAATACTTAGACTTTAATATGGAGTTGGTCCCAAAGTTGGAAGCATGTTTTTCCCAATTCTTTTGTCTACATAGTGTACTTGTGTCAATGGAAGGCTCATTATGGTAATAATAGTGGGTGTAGCCCGTCACCATGACCATATTTTTAAAATGTTGCAAAAGCTTGTTGTGAAATTCCCACCAACTCTTTAGTGTAATAAATTTGATTCACTTTTCCTTTCACTGGCCCCGATCACCACAGCTGTGAACTTTTCTCTTATTGAATTCACTGTACAAGTGTTGTTTAGTATTTTGGAGGGGCACATTTTGATCAAGCTAGCTA
Source organism: Hemigrammopetersius urotaenia (assembly GCA_037974485.1). Classification (NCBI taxonomy): domain Eukaryota; kingdom Metazoa; phylum Chordata; class Actinopteri; order Characiformes; family Alestidae; genus Hemigrammopetersius; species Hemigrammopetersius urotaenia. The sequence goes on along the minus strand of JBBPDC010012296.1, from coordinate 21,871 downwards.
GCAAATATTTTGATGGTGAGTTAAGTAAGCATATGCACACAACTTATAACAAACATTTTTAAGAAAATTTCAACACGGTACATTTATGAAGTCCTGCTGGTCTGGGTTTCTTCCCTTTCAATGATTTTTAAGCCTGAACCTGGCTTTATACTGACCCACACATTTTCTGTTTATTAGCCAAGATGCAAAGTAGATTCGATAGATTAGTTTTTATAGAGCCATTGTGACAGCCCTAGCCCACAGTAGAATTTACTTGTGGCTCAGTAAGCTTGACTGAAAATTGCTGTCAAATGTTCAGTGGTTCAATGGTTAAAGCCTGGAATATTGTGTTAACTGTCTATATGCTACTATTGGCTATGTGGTCACATTTGGGCATTCAGTGCATAAAGAAAATTCAGAATTATTGGTTCCCAAATGATCAAATCAAATAGTGTGGAAATGATGTGATGTGCTGAAACTTAATTGTTCCCAGACTTGCACTGTGTGAACATGTAAAGTGTCTATTGGTCATACATGAACAGCACAAAATAGTTCTCTGCATTTAACGCAGTCATTTAGTGATGGAATGAGGAACGCTGTGCTCAGGGAGCAATGTATGGGGACGCTACCTTGCTCAAGGGTACCTAAGTGGTGCCACTAGCAGTCCTGGGATTCGAACTAACAACCTTCTGATCACAGAACCACATTTTTGTGTGACATAACCTCAGACATAACCACTCAGTGCATGTGTATTGTGTTCCTTCTCCTGTTTGCAGAGTCTGATACTGGGCTGTGTTCTGTTTCCCATCCGCATCGCCCTCGCCGTCATCTTCTTTCTGCTCATGTGGCCCTTCGCTCGGCTGCGACTGGCCGGGCTGTCGGAGGCGGAGCGACAGCGGCCGGTACGGGGCTGGCGACAGTGGTTCCTCCATCCCATCGTCCTCTTCCTGAGCCGAGGAGTGTTCTTCTTCACAGGCTTCATGTGGATTAAAGTCAAGGGTCGTCAGGCGGGGCAGAGCGAGGCACCAGTGCTGGCTGTAGCGCCCCACAGCGGTTTCTTGGACATGCTGGTGCTCTGCATGGCTGGGCTGCCAACAGTGGTGTCGCGCTCAGAAAACAGCAAGCTGCCAGTTATAGGAGGTGAGAGGGACTCGCTGAAAATGAGGAGAAAGGCATTCTGGCCTAAAACTGGCAGTTGATGTTTTGTTGTGTTATACAGTATTCTGTATGTTATATCATTTCATTGCATTGACAGAATCGCTTTTCTGGGTTTGGTTATCAATGTTCACTCATTACTTTACCCAGGATACAGATTACAAAAGTTATACAACCTTCAGGAAACCCTGCGGTGTTCAATCAATCCTGATCACTAGCCTGTCAAATCTAGATAACCAGGAGGTTACATTACTAAGTTTTAGGGTTTTTTTGGTTTGTTTTGTTTTGTAATCTCTCAATTCTTTCCATTCCTGTGATGATTTATAGACTACTACAATGTTGCAGTAAAACAACTGGCCTACCAGGCATGTGCCTTCCTTTTATATACAGCTTCGGGTGGAAAATAAGAGAGCGGTTACGTTCCAAGAGCACCTGCGTATAGTGAAAAAAATGCGGTGTTTTGTTTTGGTCAAAAAAAAAAAAAGCCTTTTTATAGTGTAAACCCTAAATATGCTCCCAGAACACTTTATTGGCATTTTTAATGCATTACCCTTAAAGAAAATGTAAAAGTAAACCCGTTTCGCCTTAAATTCCCTGCCGAGATATGCAACTCAGAAGGTTGTGAGCAAAAGTATTGGGACACTGTGAACGGTGATCTACTAGGTGATCTACACTGTGATCTACTAGGTCTAAACATGCAAATGAGGGCTCGTTGGAAAGGTCGCCAGGACATCAACCGAACTGTGGAGTTTGAAGGGTCTGAGTGCTTGCACTGCAGAGAAATCGCGCTTGGAGCATGGGCGCTAACCCTGGTGTGGAATTCGAAAAAAGTGCCACAAAAAAGGCAGAGGATATTTGCAGTTTCTATGTTATTCTGGGGATTTCCGCGTAAAACTATGAGCTTGGTTCTCCGTGTGTGACTGAATCCACAACTCCAGATCTGCGTAAAACTGGGGTTTACTTTGTGTATATACACAGTGGGAATTGCAGTGTATGTTATAATAAGATAATTATTATACTATTATTTTTTATTTATTACTATTATATACTGCTATTTTGCTCACAATAGCGATGGGTGGGCTACACAGGTAAATTAATATTTATCAAATTGAATTAATGACATATTAGTGCTGGGAGTCAAAATAAATTGCCATACACGTATGTGATTCCTTTAAAAACAAAATTCACTTTAGGAAGGTGAGGAAAAGCCATGGACCTGCAAACTGCAGATAAACAGTACACTGTCTGAGAAAAAGGCTCACGTAATGTAAAGATGAATCTAGTCTCGCGTGGCCAGACCTTCAGACTGACGGCTGAAGGTCTGGAATTCATAGCACATTTCTTTGGTCAAGGCCCGCCCATAAGGCCGTTTGACTGACATGTCAAACAACCAATCACAGTTAGTTTCGTTCAGCGTCACGTTTCGGGGCGTAGAAATGTCCCCACAACAACAGACCGCATGCAACAAGTCAGTCAGCATAGAAAATCAAAGGAGAAGAAAACAAGCAGTACGTCATTGATCTGTTCGTGCACGTATAACAACAATGGCGTCTGCATTACCACATCTGATCAAAACGAGTAAATCAGTAGGATCACACGTCTGTGATCACACGCCTGTGTGTTGTTTCCCGGCGGACCGAAAATAAACACGACACTCGTGTCCCCCGGAAATCCGATTTAATTCAACTAATGAGATGACGACTTCGACATTCCTGAAGTGTTTCCAGTTAAGTGTGCCAGATGCATCTGAGGCTGAGACTAAGATGAATCTGACTTACTTTAAAAAGTGCCCCTTTAATGTAACTCCGGTACATTAAAGGGAACAAACTTAACAGTGCTGGTTCTTTTTAGTTAAAATCAAAAGGGTGCATTAATAATGTATTTTGCAATATATTGCAGCTAGGGATGTCAGAATCTTTATTAATAATTAAACTGTAAGGATTTTTTAAAAGCTACATCACCCATGATATGAGATTAAGATAAGCAATCAAAAGGACCAATCCTAGACCTCTAGCAAGGGAGTCTCTAATTGTAGGATCAAGGTTTCGACCCCTAATGATGGTGACGTAAAGACATAAAGGGCAAAAGGAGCAAATCATATGCTGCAACTAATGACCACTATTGGACAAAAAGTACTTTCTTTCTTTTTCAGCGCTGTTGGAGTTTAACCAGGCAGTGCTGGTGAGCCGGAAGGATCCAGAGTCCAGGAGGAAGTGTGTGTCTCAGATCAAAGAGAGACTCACCTCCAACGGCTACTGGCCTCAGGTATGATGCTGGATCGAAGTTCATCTGAGGAAACTCCTTCTGCAATCACCTGCCGAACATGACAGAGCACCTTTAAAGCCAACCCATACTGGGAATATGACCACCTGTTCACACACACTCACACAATCTCTCTCTCTCTCTCTGTCTCTCTCTCTGTCTGTCTCTCTCTCTCTCTGTCTGTCTCTCTCTCTCTGTCTGTCTCTCTCTCTCTCTGGGTCTCTGTCTCTCTCTCTCTCTCTCTGTCTGTCTGTCTGTCTGTCTGTCTGTCTCCCTTTCTCTCTCCCTTTCTCCCTTTCTCTCTCCCTTTCTCCCTTTCTCTCTCCCTTTCTCCCTTTCTCTCTCCCTTTCTCCCTTTCTCCCTTCCTTTCTCTCTCTGTCTCTGCCCTGCAGATGCTCATGTTTCCTGAAGGAACCACCACTAATGGCCGAGCCCTCATCAAGTTCAAGCCCGGTAGGTGATGGTGATAAGATTAGAAACTGGTAATGAAAAGGTTCCAAAGGGCAGTTTTGATGTAAACAGAGCAGAACAGAGCTGCAGCTGAGTGTAACTGTGATATGATGACATGGGCTTTTTATTGCGCTTTGCTCCATATTTTGGGATTTTGTTGTTAAAAAGGTACAAAAACAAATAATTTGAACTAGGTAGTCCTGGGTATTAACACAAAAAACAAGCGAATATAAGCAAGTCAGCAAACTCACTTACTTTGATATTTATTTGCCCAATCAATAGTCTTGTATATGTAAAAACAGGAGTGCTAAAGGAGATTGGTCAAGTAGGTGTGGCCTGGTGGGTAGGATACTTGCCTCTGGACCAAGAGGTCATGGGTTCGAATCCTTCCTCCAGTATATGACCACTGGGTTCCTGAGCAAAACCTTTAACTCCAAGTTGCTCCAGGGAGACTGACCCAGTAGTTAAGGAGTGGAAGTCGTTTTGGATAAAAGCATATGATAAATGCCTTAAATGTAAGTAACTGATCTCTGATCATTGTCTGTAATTGATCTCTGATTATTGTCTCTCTCTCTCTCCCTCTCTCTTATTTTCAGGTGCATTTTTGGCAGGTGTTCCAGTGCAGCCGGTGTTGCTGCACTATCATAATAAACTGGTGAGAGGAGAAATCTTATTCTGCTGCTTGCAGATATTATTAGCTCTGTTAATATTTCACCTTTCAGTGCCACGGTACACACGATGATCAGAAGGAGATGTTTTAGTCCCACCAGCCGCTCTGGAGGCAGCTACTGTTAGCTTTCCAGGAAGGGAGGGAAAGTGCAAAATGAAGACTGTGGTGAAAGGCATGATTTCACCATCACAGTCATTTTTTTAAAAATCCAGACGCAGTTGCATGCATAATTTAAAACGACAACTTTAAGCTTTCTGTATCACGGAGACTGCTCCATCATTGTTAATGTAAAAGGGAGATTCATTAAGGAAACTTATTTAATGTGATCCTCTAGTGTTAAGGCAGCTTAGAATTGCAGAAAATAAAATATACTGTGAAAAAGACCTTTTTCATTTTGTAACTGCATGCTGATATTGTCATTTGTTGGGGTGCCTTTTTTTTATTATTATTTCATATATTTTTTACATTATATAAGTTTACAAACTTTTCTCTTTTGAAGGACACTGTTCGCTGGACTTGGAAAGGAATATCATGGTAAGAATATTCTTGTGTGTGTGCGTGCGTGCGTGCGTGCGTGCATGTGGACAATAACATACACACTCAGGGCCTCGTCAGCCACGCCCCCTCACCCTCGTGCTGGGTTGCTAAGCATCAAGCTCAAACATAAACCCTGCTGGAGGACGAGGGGGTGTGGCGGATAAGGCCTGAACATCACAGCTTTTTTTGTAGCAATATATACATTTCCATACGTTCAAATGCTAAATTATTAAGAAAAATATAATTGACTAATTTTGTAGCATAAATATAATTTTGTAATGTAAATTCAGACACATTTGCATATAAATACTATAATTCTTTTGATACTGTCGAAAGAACATGAAGAACGCACGTCTCGGGATGATGAAATAGACTATTAAGAGGGGGGAGGTTTGAAAGTAGCCAATCTGAGAACATTGTTTATTTCTCCTTGCTGCTGATTGGCTGTTACCCTTTGATGCAGCTGCAGTCCAGAATTTCCCCTGTGGAGCGTCTCGAGTGTTCTTGTATTTTTTGTTTTGTTCTTCTTAAAGCCCTGTATTTTTATTACTGAATTTATTACTGTATTTACCTGCTTATACCAAAGAAAACAGTGCGTACCAAAGAATAGAAGTGACTAAAATTGATTGTCTTTAACAAAGTTGAAATTGTGACTAGAGGACTGGTTTAGAGCATCTCCAAACCAGAGTAAGAGAAAGAAACAGAGAAATGAACTTGTGGGATGTTCCCAGTATGGAGTGATAAGTTCATGCCAAAAGTGGTCCAGAGCAGTATAATCCATGTTCAAAAACCGCCTGAAAATCTGTTCAGAGACCGAGCTTCTTTAAAGACATGCACTGATCTTCTTGCATCACTCTTACATAAAGATTTAGCCCTTAGAACTTTGTTCACATAGTCCTGAAACTTGAAATGTTTCTTTAAATTGTAAGTTGCTTTGGATAAAAGCATCTGCCAAATGAATGTGAAGTAATGTACAGTCAAGAAATTGGTTCTTTTGCTTGTAGGCTCGATTGTCTCTGGCACACCACCTCTCAATTCTACACCAATGTTACTGTGGAGGTAATGTCCAGTCTGTCATTTCTCTGAGTCAATCTAATTCTTATATAACATTTACTTTACTGTGATTGCTAAAATGAGTGCTGACCGTTTGCTTATTTTTCTGCAGTTCTTGCCTGTCTACGTTCCTTCCCAGGAAGAAAAGCAAAACCCGGAGCTTTACGCAGATAATGTACAGACACTCATGGCCAAGTGAGTATTTTACTGTTTGTGTGCAATTTGTTCAGTATAGTTCTTTTCACAACACGTGTTCCTTTAGCTTGTCTGAGCATGAATCTGTTTTTTTACTGTTTGCATTAAACATAGCATTAGCATAATAACCTAACTTAGTTCAAATGCAGTCTTTTTGATACATTGAACACATGGGGCTCTTACATTAAGAAAACATTAGGAAGTGTGTGTCTCAGATCAAAGAGAGGCTCCCCTCCAACGGCTTACATTAAGACTCTTTCATTTTGCAAATGTGTGTGAAAATGACCTGTAAACAAAACAGTTCTTTAGCATTTTTTAAACGTTTTAAAAATAATTATTGGATGCACAGAACACAGTGTTACCTCCACTTCTGCCATTGCTCTTATATTTGTTGAAGTTAATGAAAAAGCACCAATTCCAATATCCAATCACATGTGTTTTGTGTGTGTGTGTGTGTGTGTGTTTCAGAGCCTTAGATGTTCCAGCTACAGACTATGTAATGGAGGGTATTTTTCCCGCCACAAAGTTGGGTGGTCTCTCTCTTCCTCTGGAGTCTCCAGCTGGGGAAACCCTCAAACTGCTTAGAAGTCATGGGTAAGAGGAATGAATGTTTGCGCATACACTAAATGGACAAAAGTATTGGGATGTCTGGCCTTTACACTAACTGGGACATTAATGACCTTGCATTCAAATACATAGTTTAATATGGAGTTGGTTGACCCTTTGCAGCTCTAACAGCTTCCACACTTCATGGAAAACTATCCACAAGATTTTGGTGCGCATCTGTTTTGTAGAGGTCAGACACTCATGTTGGGTAAGAAGGACTGGCTCACAATCTCCATTCCGGTTCACCCCAAAGGTGTTGGATGGGGTTGAGGTCAGGGCTCTGTGTGGGCCAGTCAAGTTCTTCTACACTGAAACTCATCCAACCATGTCTTTATGGAGCTTACTTTGTGCACTGGGGCAGTCATGCTGGAATAGAAAAGGTTCTTCCCCAAACTTTGGGGAAGCGTGATGTGTCTTGGTATGCTGAGGCACTGATATTGCCTTCACTTGAAGTAGCGGCCAAGCCCACGCCCTAAAAAAACAGGTGTCTTCCAATACTTTTGTCCATATAGTGCATGTGCATGCTGATGATATACACCAATAGGCCACAACCGTCTGCAAGTGGAGTGAATAACCACAGCTGAAAGTGCTTATAGTGGGCACAGTTACAGTGAAACAGTGATACCCTGTATGTTATGTTTTTGCTTCTGATTTTGTTGTTTCCTCTGTCTCAGTTTTGACATTGCACAAGTGGCGACAGCGATGAACACTATGATTGACTACTGTCAATCAACACAGGATACCGTGGTAACTGTTGAACAACTGGGCTCCTTATTGGGACTGTCAGACAGGAAGATTGCAGCAAAAATCTGCTCCCGATACTCCAAGGTAGTGTGTGTGTGTGTGCCTGCAGAATTCAATTTAGATCACACCAGAATACTTCCACATATCACATATCTGTGCTTAACTAATACACATATATAAACTAGCTGAAACTAATAGAGCTTCTGTGAGGCTTGTGTTAAAAGGACGTGTTCCTGTACTGCATGTGTGTCTGTCAGAACATTGAAGTGTATTTGAACATTGACACTAAGACTGAGTGTGTGTGTGTGTGTGTGTGTGTGTGTGGTTTTGTATTTTAGAATGACACATTGGATCTGAGGCAGCTTTGTTTGAGCGTGTGTGCTGCTGCCAGACTCCAGAGTTCAGAGGTTCTCCTTCACACTGCGTTTAAGGTGAGTTTGTGTGTATGTGGTGGCTTCTTTCTCTACTCAAACGGTAGGCAGCTTGTTCGTGACCTGTAATAAACCCTTCTGCCTTTTGACCTAGAAAACAACAAAAGATTAACATCAGGCTTTAAATAACAATATATTCTGATATCAAAACAAAAGTATCTCATTATGTCAAAGACTAACAGAGCTAGCAAGTTCAAAGTACACACCTTGCCCAACTTGCCTGAGTCACAGCTTATTGGTAAAGGACTATCAAATGACTTTTACAATGGCTGTCAACAGCTGCAGTTTGCATGAGGGATGTTTTACGAAGCAGGGACTGTTAGGTAGATGGGTAATTTAATGTCTGGCTCGCACGGCAAGATAATTGGGCCTATTTTGAGGCCACTTTGGCCCTCCCAACAGCTGCAAAATTACATAATGATTATCTCTATCTCAGATTATCCTGTGGGGCAGTTTGTGTATAACTAAATCTTTAGATCATCAGTCTACTAACAGTCATGGGCACCCCAATAAGCATGTTCAATATTTACGAAGCAAATCAAACATTTTCTAATATGAATCTGACGTCAAAGGTGCAAGACCAGTGAGAACTTGCCTGAGATCTCAGGTTCTGAGAGACTGGACTGTAATTAGGTGGTGTTAGGACACCGATGAACGATGACTAAACACAAAAAACAATAGCTATATGGAAATCAACATTGTAAAGCAATTAAAACCTAGAAAATGTGAAGTGTGATTGTGTGGTTGTTACAAACAAGACATTGATTTTATGGACAAAAAAGTTTGCATTAAAAAAAGTTACAGAGCCCGACGCTATACTGCTGCACCACTGGGGGGTTAGGGGTGTATTTGCCAGCTCTGACTAAGCCATTTATGGTTAAAGATGGCTAAAAGCACATGTAGCTGCATTCACAGGCTAATTATACATAATTAAACCACAGCAAATTGCATTTTGTCATGAAGTCTGTTTGAGTCTGCTGTGTTTTGTTTGTTTGCTTGTTTTTGTTGTTATTTGTCCCTTTTCAGCCTCTGTAATCATGATGGGTAGAATAAAAATAATAGATTGAAACTTGAGAACTATAGTAGTATACTGACTGAAATTTTATGAGATGCCTCCCCCTGTCACTCACTATAAAATGTAAAACTCAAGTCTGTGTCTGTGTCTTCCAGCTATACGATAGTGATGGTGATGGTTTTCTAAGTGCAGACGACCTCTCCGGCCTGATGGCAGCACTGGTTGGAGTTCCTCAGTACAGCATTGCAGAGATGTACACAGAACTGACCAAAAGCGGGGAGCCCAGTGAAGGTCAGTAGCCTTGCAGTTTTTAACCCGTAGAACATGAGCGTGCAAGTGAAGGAGCAGCAAACAGCGAGTACATAGAAGACACCAGTTTTAGACTGGAGTAGACAAATTTTACTGCTATGGGCACGCAGTGAAACCAACTCTGTTAGCTGTAGATGGATCTGTCAGTAATCCTGTTCACGAAGGCCTTCTCTTGTTCTTTATCACCATAAAGACACTCTCTGGGTCGACCTGAGGAGGATGGGTCCCCCTTTTGAGTCTTGGTTCCTCCAGAGGTTTCTTCCTCCAGTTGAGGGAGTTTTTCCTCGCCTCTGTCGCCTCTGGCTCACTAGGGGCTCGGGCCTGGACTCTGTAAAGCTGCTTTATGACAACGTGGTTGTAAAAAGCACTATATAAATAAAATTGAATTGAATTTTACACCTTTTATATTTGTTGAAATCAGATTTCACTTATACATTCACTTATATAGATTAATCAAATATGGCTATGTTTTTTTTTTCATTAACCCAGAAACAATACTGCTCTGTTATTTAATGAAAAAGTAACAATAAATCAGTTTGTATTCACTTTCTACCGAGCTTAAAACTATTTCTGCATACAGTTAACAGTGTTGCAGTGTCTTTCTTGCAGCTCATTGAATACAAATAAAGTATTAGGCTTATGATGGAATACATGTGTGAATTTCATAATAAAAGAATTAGCAAATTGTATCCTGATGTAAACAAGTAAATTGTAGCTTATCCTTTTATCCGTTAAATAATACTAACGACTGGTTTTCTCTGACAGCTGCTTTATACGACTTGCTGACAACTCACCCCACGTATCAGAAGCTCCTCAGCGAACACTTCCGGTCCGAGGAGGCGGGGCTCGCCGTGGCCGATGGAAATCACAACGGCATTCGGAACGGAAAGACCAGTCGCAACAACAATGGCATTCATAACGGGAACGGAATAACCAATAAGAAGATTTACTGAGGACCATGATGTCAGTTTCCAAATGGTGGATGGCTGTATTGCAGTAGAATGAGGTACAAGTAGCTGCGATACAGAACAACTGTAAGTTTAAACTGTGTAAGCAGTATCCAGCAGCCATATATTTTATCAAAGACTATTTTTTCAGTGTGTGTGGGATATGAGTGTGAAGTGTGTATTTAGTGTGCATGTAATGTACACTCCATCAAGGGCAAAGTTTACTGGTAGGTATGACTCTCATTGTCTTTTTGTCTTTTCTCTGTTTTGAATCAAAGCCATCCATACACTGTGAAAGCCCATCATTCTGTCAGATGGACATTAGTGCCTTTATTATATTTGTACTGTATTTTTAAATGTTAACTGAAGGACTTTTTTGTGTGTCTATTTTTAAAAATCTACTTGTAAACCAAAGAATGCTATCAAGGTATCACTTTACATTTTAATATATGAAGTTTGTAAATAAAACAATGAAATCTGATCGGGACGTTTGTCTAGTCATCTCTGCCTCTTCTCTGCTTTTTTCCAAGCCTAGCACTCCACCTCACTCTTATCCCTCCTTTTAGCAGCTTTTTTTTGCTTTTTGTTCTCTGTCTTTCTGGCCTCTGTTTCATCTGCCTGTGCTTTCTTTCCATTTTCTCTTGCACACTCTGTACTTCCACTTTTCTGTCTTTTCCACGCATTTCCTGCATTCTCCTGTTCTGTTTTCTTGAAATGGACAGAACGGACCCTGGCAGACCCCCGCTGGCCTTTCTTTTCAGCTCTCCTTTCTCTTGGACCGTCAGATGTTGCTGGAGATCCCTTTCTTATCTGTCTTGGGGTTTGTGAGCTTGATGGAATGTCTTCTGCCTCTAAAGACGGCGTTTTTAGATTTGCAGTTTTGATTTGAAATCCTGACATCAATTTTTGGGGCGTTTTTTGCTTTTTTATTGGACGGCTCTCTATGCTTCTCTTGCTGTTCACTTCCTTTGCCCTTATCAGGTTTTCTTTTTGCCCATCGTTTCTTCTCTCCACACTTTGTCTAGTCCGAGGGGCCTCCAGAACCAATGGCTTGCGTTTTCTAAGGAATCTAGTCTCCGCTTGGCTCTTTGGGTCCCTACACTGCCTTCTGCTCTGTTGATGAAGCTTCTCCTGCTCATGGCTGCAGCCCTTTTCTGCTTCTTTTCTAATCATCTCTTGCTCAGCAGTTGTTATCAAGGACTCTGCACTTCTCCTAATTCTGCATCTTTTGACACCTGCCTCTCTTTTATCTGTTTTTTCTTGCATCTCTTCCACACCGCTCCTTTCTCTACTTATTTCTGCCCTCCTCTTTTGATCAGGGCTGCTCTTGCTGATGCCTTCATCCAGTGATTCTCGTTCTTTATCTCTTTGTTCAAACTGGATTCGTTGGGATGCGGTCCAGGTTCTGGTTTGTGGCCTTTCCTGTCTGTTTCCATCACTGCCTTGATTTTGTGTGCTGCTTTGCCCATGCCCACTAATCGTATCTCTTCTTTTGGTCATTGTTGTATCCACAGAGGCATCGCTTTTTAATCTTCTCCCACACCTCTCAGAATCATTCCCTTCAGATGCAAGTGAGCTCAGATCCCTTTTGTTTATTTTAGTGTGTTTCTCTGCTGTTTCCTCAGCTATAGATGCAGCGCAGCTTCTCATTGTGCTTGTACTTCTGTTCAGCTGTGCATCATCATTGGGGTTTGTAACCATAGAGTTTTTCACAGATTCTCGTTTGTGTTTTTTACGATTGGACCTTTCTGTGCTTCTCATACCCTCATTTCTTTGATCTTCCACCTTTTGTGCTACTTCAGCTCTTTTTGTGCTCTGTGTTTCATAGCTCCCTCTTTTCTCAAGTCTTTTATGTTTCAATATATTTATCTTTTCCTTGGATGCGTTTTGATGTGAATCTGCGGCTTGGTTTTCTGTGGATTTCTTTTGCTTCCGCTCTTCTACAGACTCGAATGTTTCTGTGCTGTTGCAACTACCGTCCTGACTCTCAGATGGAGCTTCACTTAAAAACGATGAAACTTCCAAACTCACGATGGACTTCTTTGCAGCTCTCGACATAGTTCCTGTCTTCTTTGTGAGAGTGCTATCTTCTTTTCTCTGCAGCCTGTCCTTTCGCATGCGTCTCTCTTTATTTTTCAGATTCTTGCTCCGTCCTTTCTCCAGAGTGACTGAACTGTTTTCCAGCTTCTGTTCAGTTGGATTCTTTTCATTTGTAACCCTGTGAAAAGTTTGTCTTTGTCTATTAACCCCTGTCTCTTTCAGGGTCAACTCTTTCTCCACGTTATCCGTTGCCATTATCTTCTCCTTCATCTGAGCTACTTTTGTGGATGCGATCACATTTTCCCGCTCTCGTCCATCACCAATTCTTGTTTTTTGATCATCACATTGGTTTGGAGTTTCCGTTGGACCTGACTGTCTTTTATTTCCAGTGCTTGACTCCTTCTCTTCGGTGAGCACGCTCATATTTTTCGGTGTGCTGCTTTTGTCTTGTTCATGTAGGCTGCCTTCTGTTTTTGGATCCTGGCCTAATTTCTCTTCGCTCATGCATAAACTGTCCTCAGCTGTGGTCTTCTCCCCTGTGGACGCCTTCCCCTCCTGCATTGTTGTACTGAGCATTTCAGTTGTCATTCCTGTAACCTCAGCTGCCTGTACTTTGTTTTTTACATAAGTTTGTTTGCCTATATGGGGCTTCTTTCTCTTCATATTCTTGCTCTTCTCACTAGGGACCTTGTCTTCGTCCTCAACAGCCAAAGTGCCCTTCCTATCCAGCTCCTTGGCCACCTCTGCATTCATTTCTGTGACTTCTTTTGTCTCCGTGTCCTCTTCTGTACCATTGGCTAAACTGTCCTTCAGGGAACCATCTGTCTCAAGACCTCTGTCCAAAAGTTCCAGAGGGATTTCAGCAGTTATGTCTTTCAGGGAGGGAAGCACATGCGCCGCCAGCTTGGGATCTTCATCATCATCATCATCATTGGAAGTGCTGTCCGGTTTAATGGCTGAAAGCTCTGATGGCACATCCAAATCCATACAATCCAACACGTTTGTTGTATTCACTAAAATCTCCTCTTGTGTCTTGTCTGGTCTCATTATTGGCTCTCCCATTTTACCTGAATGATCATTTGTTACAGGGTCAGGTTTGGTAGACTGGTTTTGCGTAACTGTGACTGTAGAAGACCGTGAAGAAGATTCATTTGTTGGGACGTGGACTGGTTCCTCTAAACTGAAAAGTTGTGGAACATTAAAATGTGTCTTGTAATCTGTGGCTGCACCTGGTTGTGTCGACGTGTTCAATTGTTCCTCAGTCTGAGATGCGTCTTGGAGGATTTGGTCCATCTCTGTTTGAGGAATGGCCACTGTCTTGCTCTTGACTGGTTTTGTGTCGTCTTGGGTTGTCTTTGTTTTGTCTAAACTTTCCGAAGCTGCCTTTTCTATAAAGCTGCTTTTTTCTGTGTTATCTAAAATAAACAGAAAGTCAGATAACACATTGTCTAATGTAAAATCATTTGAGGGAATTTTTGTTTCTGAAATGTCAGTGCAGCAGTTCCTAATTTGAATTAGAGCCGGATCCCAATTGGAGCAGTTTGTTTCGACATCACAAGGTAGGTTAGAGAGCTCAACTGAGCAAGGAGACCGTATCGGAGACACTGCACCTTCCTCATACATGCTTGGTAACCTCAGCTGACCATCTTTCTCTTTCCTTGTTTCAAGGCAAGTCTCTGAAATCTTTTTGAGTGTCTCAAAGTGGGGGACTGTAAGAGAAAGAGGGCTGAGGATTACTGGAGGCATTGTAGAAGTAGGTGAATCTTGGTCTGAGCAAGAGGGTGTGCAAGTCGGTTTGAGTAAACGTTCTGCCTGATGGTCAACAGATTCATTTAATATTTTCTCAAGTAGTTGCAGTACATCTGAGCAAACAGTTTCAGTCTTCGCCTCCTTCTCTGGAAACAAAGCACTGTATGTGCCATCACTGTCTTCTTGTATATCAGAAATACTTTCCCTCATTTTCTGCTTTTCCAACACAACTGTACTTACATTTTCATTTTCCTCATTGATCGGCATCAGTTCATTCCCAACTGTAATGATTTTAGAGGGATCCACATCGTCAGAACTGTCGCTTTTCTGTTTTTTCTGTTTTACCTGAGCCATTACTTGAATGTTTGTGTCAATGGATTGATGGTCACAGGAATTTGCATCTACTAAAATGCTTTGCGACTGCTCCACTTCTTGGGATGAGGTTTTGGAAACAGAACCTAACCTGCCATCTTTAATTTCTAGATCAGCAATGGCTGTCCTCATTTGTGATGAAGTGTAATATTTACCATTTTTGTCTGCAAAGATCCATGCAGGTTCTGTTGCATTCCGTGAACTGCCACTTTCCAAAGAAACAGACTCACTGCTATTAGACTGACAGCGCTGATGAGGTACTGAAGATGGGCAGTTGTTAATCACCTGGGATGTCACTGAAGGCCATAAATGCACATTTTGTAAGTCAGAGTGATTCTGATCCTTACTCTGTGCTTTGATTTCCCTCATTGGAAGAGTCAGGATTTCTCGATCTTGATTATAACTGGAAGAAATGGTGGTGGGTGGAATGGCTTGAAATGCATCATGTCTGTTGAAACTTCCTACATCGTCTTGTACTAGCATAGAAGGTGTGAAACAATTTGCTGGAAAGAAATGGCCTTGCATTGTACTAGGGCCACCAGAAGGCATCTGGGATTGAGGTGAAGGTCCAGGTGGTGGAGGCAGCATTTTAAAAGTCCTCTGGGGGATAAAATTCTGAAATGGTGGAAAATGTATTCCACTACATGAAGCAGGGACCTGGAATTGTTGGCTGGTTAAGGGCACCTCAGGGTTAATGGACGGACAGTTCATGTGGTTTGGCTGATTTATGAAGGCAGGTATTTTAAAGGAGGCTAGAGGTGGAACAATTTTGCCCTCAGCCATGCACAAACCAGGCTGGAGAGTTGGAGAAAACGGAGCACTGAAGGTTTGGGGTGGAGGATGTAGTTCTTCCGGTGGTGCGACACCTGGGGACACATTCTGTGCATTGTCCTAGAGGTGGAAGAATTTATACACCTTTACTACCATCATATGAAGAAAGAAAGACATAATTTCTAGAAAATATAGCAGATAAAAGCTTCTAATTAAGATGGCGCATATAAAAACATACCAGAGAAGCTTACCTGTACTTCTGATGGCATCAGCATGTCTGTGGGGTTTGAATCTGACAACAGCAGAGAAGAGATGTAGTCCAAGTCTATATCAGCCCCAGCCTGAAAAAGACAAACCATGGAAAATGTCCTACTTTAAATCATTTCTCCTGTGAGGAAATAAACCTGTGACACCTCTTTACCTCATTTAAAAATGTTGTCTGGCTGCAAAGCTCATTAAGAAACTCAGTGAATAATCCTTTCTCTTCCTTCTCCTCATGCACCTCTTCCTCATCTCTGGCATCTTCAGACTGTTTTTTGTTCCTTGTCTCTAGATCCTCCATGATCTCACTATATGCCCTCTGTGCCTCCTCGGCCAGCTCTTGAACAGTCTTTCTTGAAGCCTGAGCGCCATGGGATTTTCTAGAGCCTCCTTTAGCTTTCCGCACACTGCTGCCTGCAGCTTTAGAAGAACTTGGCTTCTGAGTGGAACCTTTAGAGAGAGAGGAGACATTTTTGTGTCTTTAGCTTACTATACCTTTTTTTTTTTTTACATTTTCCTCGGATACAATATTTGTTTCTACATTAAGTGCTGATGAACTTGCCTGACTGTTCATGTTTTGGAGTTTGCTTTGGCTGTGCAGCCTCCTGATGAGCTGCTGCCTGGTCTACTGCCCATAGGTGCTTTAGGTCCTGCTCCTCAAACTCCATGAATCTAAAGGAGCACAGGCAAGTTTATAGGCAATTTGTCTAGTCATGAGCTCCCCTTCAGTTACAGTTAAGATCAGAATGGTCTGTTGCCCTGCTGTGACACATCCACTTTATCTCAGAAAGGACACAAGACATGGGGTGAGAACCACTTGTCTACTGCACCTTTATTTTAATTCACATCATCTATTTAGATAAGCTAGATGTGCCCCATTAAGCAACATGAGATCACATTTGTGACTGACCTCTGGGCAGTGTGGTAGTAATCCATGCGATCAGAATTCGAGTGCTTTTCCCACTCCGACAGAGCCTTCTTCACTGCTTCCACAAACAAGGTTTCAGGACACTGAAGACAGACCGAGCGAATTACTGGTCTAAAAGAGAACACAAGAAAAGTATATAAACGTGTCAATTTCCCAATGATTTGAAAGCAGCAATAACTTTTATTCCAATGCTGATACTGAAGCCTAACTTATTCACCAATGCAGATATCAATAAATATTTTAAAAGACTACTAATATTTCAAATAAGCACTTCTCTTAAGAAGTCGGCCATCGTTCATAAAACTACACAGGAAGACCATCATACTCTACTTCTCCACAGGAGAAAATGCACAGGATATGACATCATGTTGCTATTAATGCCAGTTATATTCTTTATTTTTCTCTTCTTTATCTGAGGCGGCATTTTCTGCTGATATGAGCTACATTCTGATATGCGGTCTCTATTTAGCAGTATTATATTTCTACACTACATGGACATAAGTATATAGCTGTTTTTCAGGATTTGGGCCAGGACCCCTTACTTCCAGTGAAGGACAATCTTAATAATAAGAATCCAGTTGATAATGATCCCGTTATAAATAACTGGAATCGAGCTAGGCCTTCTCATCCAACATCAGTACCTCGCCTTACAAATGGACACACAATCCCTCAGATATGTTTCAAAATCCTCTAGAGCCTTCCAAGAAGAGTGGAAGCCTTTAGAGCTGTCACTGAATGCAATAGCAAGTCCCTGTTAGTGTAATGGTCCGGCGTCCCAATACTTTTGTCCATATAGGGCATAATGCGCAGTAATGTGTGCATACCTTGAGTGTCACACTTTTGCATTGTAACTCAATACTCACATGAAGAAGCAAGCCAAGGCCTCCGCATCTGGACTGCTGGTGTAGACAGACTTTGCCACTTTGCAATACATCTGCCATAACCTGTAGTTCACATAAAACTGAGAGAGACTGTCCATGGACTGTCCATAACTGGACTCTCCCACAGGGGGCCGCTCCAGACTGCCGGGCCAGAATGGAGTTTGTGGGCTTGGATGAGGTAAATGCCAGCTGGTGTTCATTTGAGGGTACTTGCAGTATAAAGGAAGAGTGTGATAAGGGTGATTAGGGTTCAGGGGAGGCACCGAAGAGACACTGTTAAGGTCTACCCGAGGCACCAGAGGAGGAGAGTTCTCAAATGTACTGCTTGCTAGGTTGAACCTTGTCTCATGAACAACAGGGGGTGGCAAGTATTCATAGTTGACATCAGAAGGTGTGACTAGTGGAAAGTTGAGGAGCTGTGTTGGTTGTGGGTAGTTTGAATCCAACAAAACTGGAAGCTGACTGATTTTTAAATGAGGATGCGTTGAGGGAGTGTTGGTGGAGGAAGGTGCCGATCTCAAATGGTCTTGAAAATGCTGTGGTTGAGAAGCCTGGGTGGAGCAGAGCAGTTGCTGCTGGGACTTGGCTTGCCTTGCCTGTTCTTCCCAATCCATATTGGTGTCATATAGCGGGTCTGATAGTCCAAACTGGGGTTGAGAATTTACGGGTCCCAGTTCAGTTGCCGATAATGGTTGATAAAGGCCTAATGCCATTTGATGCATAAAAAGTTCTTCGGGGGTCAAGTCTGCGTCTACTGGCTCTAAGGCTTTGTTTAGAAGCTCATATTGGGACAAGAAGGTAGAGGCAGCTAAATCAGGAGTCGTATTCAACCCCAGGTCATTTTTGTGTGCAGTCCCAGGTGATTCTATGTCTAGAACGACAAAAGGATCCTCTTTGATTACTTCACTGCCAACATTAATATGGCTTGTTTTGGGCTCTTCTGTCCAACACACTCCTTGCTCTTTAAAAGGAGAGCAGATGGTTTCGTTCATCATAAAGGTTTACAGGTTACAGCTTAAGTGCCTGAATTTAGTATTTGAGGAAATCTGTAATCAGGAGAAAGATAGTTGGGATCCCTCCAAAAATAAACAGAAGACTAGTTTAATAGACACTGAAGGGGTGTAATAAATGTTAGAATTTCTATTAACAAAGAGGCATAAATCCGAGAGAGATCGGATTTACTTTATACTGTGTAATCATTTTAGAATAAAAACAACACAGACATTTAGATGGATTTCATGGTGTTCAATGTTGATTAGAATATTAAACATTAAATATCAAATATTCATTTAACCACACATTATAAGTGTTAACTTCGATTACCTTTTTAGGGACGAGATTTTACCCACCTTTGACAGCAACAGCACACGTGTAGGAACGAGGGTTGCTTCTCTTTTCTGCAGCTTCGCTTTTGAAAATAAACAGAAGTAAACATTCCAACTCTGGAATTCTCAATCAAAAGAAAACTCTGCTCTGTCTGTTGCAAACCCAGCTCTCTTATAATTCATGTGCTACAGGTGTACACTTTTACTTAATTTTATTTTAATTATTTTTGAAAATTCAACATACACTGCATGGACTAAAGTATTGGGACAAATCTGTTTTCAGGGTATGGGTTAGGCCCCTTATTTCCAGTGAAGGCCAATCTTAATGCATCAGCATACAAACGTTTTGTACAACATCATGTTTCCAGCTACTCAGTTTGGGCAAGAATCGTTTTTTATTCCAGCATGACTGTGTCCCATAGCAAGCTCCATTAAGACATGGCTGGATGAGTTTAATGTGGAAGAACTTAACTGGCCCACGCAGAGCCCTGACCTCAACCCCATCCAGCACCTTTGGGATGAACTGGGATGGAGCCAGGCCTTCTCGTCCAACATCAGTGTCTGACTTCATAAATGCTCTACAGAATGAATGGGCCCAAATTCCCAAAAGAAACTTCAAAGTCTTGTGGAAAGCCCTCCAAGAAGAGTGGAAGCTGTTATAGTTACAAAGGGGGTGGGGGGGCTCCATATTAAATCTATGTATGTAAAGTCCCTGTCGCAATAGTTTTGTCCATTTTGTGTAATTGATGTTGAATCGCTCTGCTCTCTCTGACAGCAGATGGCAGTCGTCTTTTTAGCTTCGAAGTTCAGAAAAACTACATTTCCCATCACCCCCCGCCGGATATCCTATGTACCGAACACAGGGAGAAGAACCACATGTGTGAGGAGCCTGTTTGCAGCGAGTTTAAAGAAAAAGGGAAAACTTTTGTCTCGGCCATATAAACCTTAAAGACCTCAAAGCGGTCTTATATTTGACTTGGCCTGTTCCTCTTAAGTAAGAAGCCACCATGTTCCTGCAGTTCTATCTCAACGAGAACGGAGAGAGAGTTTACACTCTGAAGGTGAGCTCTGTTGTTACTATGCGATACGTATTCATTTTAGTTTACTCTCAGCCAGGTTTGTGTTTGCCCAATAGTATTGGGACATATAAACGGAATGAATAGCTCGTCAGATTATTTGGCTGTGGTGAGCCACTTGTAGGTCTGCATCTTTCGTACTTTTGTTTTGGTTTTTAGATTTTGGGGAAAAAAAGCTATTTGTACAGTATTTACGACCATTTTATTCTAACTTTAACAATAAAAACGAGTGCAATTTGTTTTTTGGCCTTTTCTCAAATACTCAGGATTTAAGAATGGTATAAGTTAAACAGAACAGGTAAAACAAGTAATTGGTTGTTCATTGTTATATGTATATATCTACACAGTCATACATATATAAAATGTACATGTACACACACACACACACACACACACAACTTGGAATGAATACCAACCAATACTTTTGAATATTGTGTGAAATTTATCCCAGTTGTAAAAAGTTTTTCTGAATTGACGTCTTTAAATGGTTAAATGGTTTCTTTTCATGTGTTTGTGTTTGATTTTTCTGTTTCAGAAGCTGGATCCAGAAGGCCGGCCCACCAACACTGCACACCCAGCTCGATTCTCGCCGGACGACAAGTTTTCCAGGCACAGAGTGACCATAAAGAAACGTTTCGCACTCCTGCTCACCCAGCAGCCTCGGCCTGTGCTGTGAAACACGAAAGAATGATAACGGACTCTCGTGTGTGTTTGTGAGTGAGAGAGACCCTCTCCCATACCTTGTGGCTGACCTGTGATCCTAATGATGTTGCTCAGTTCAGCTTAAATTGTCACATGAACCATTTTTTGTTTTTAAACATGATCCCTCGTGACCCTGATTTTAATTTTTTTTGCACACATTTACAATAAATGTTTATTTGCTGATACTGTGTGTGAACTTTATATTCAGTGTGCTTTACCGGAATAGATTAAAGTAAAGTAAAGAATACTTGAAAAAAAAAAACAATGCAAAAAGTGCAACAGAAGTGCAGGTGTGTGAAAGAAGGCGGCAGTTTTTAGCAGCTTTTAATAGCTGCAGTTAGTGCAGATTTGATATTGTTGGGCAGCATAGTGGAGACCCACTCTTTTATCATGTTTAGTTTCGGCTCATTTCACCTCTAGCTCTGCAGATCTAAGAGATCTACCAAGATTATATGCTTAAAGCAGATCAGGGATCTATTCAGGGCCCAAACCATTATATGACTTGTACATTATGAGTAATTCTGTAGTAAACTGAACTATTTGGCTAGAACTCTGGCAGCAGCATTTTGAATGAGCTGGAGCTCTCTAATGGTCTTCTTGGGAATCCCAGTGAGGAAAGTGTTGCAATAGTCAACCCTGCAGGAAATGAAGGCATGGATAACTTTATGTAAGTCTTTTTTGGACCCAATCTCTAAATTTAGCAATGTTAAGTTGCTAAAATGCTGACTTCGTTACAGCTTTAATATGATATCTATAAGATCTCCATGATCATGCCAAGATTTTTTTTTTAACATGGGTGGATGTCTTAAGTCCTCTAGATTCCAGATGGGCACGGAGAGTGAAATGTTATATCTTGTGTCTGTATTGCTCTGTTGATCTTAAACTTTCATCTGAACCTTTATTAACATCATCCCTTGCATGAGAGGGACCCCTTCCCATGCCTTGTGGCCTGGGTCGGACTAGCGTCTGGCGTGTCAGGAATTTTCCCGGTGGGCCGACATGCTCTTTGGCCGCCGGTTTAATTTATTTATTCGTCTGACCGGTCTGTAAGACACTGGGCTGGCTCAGGTAAGTTTTTGAACACCAGCCCTTTTCACTTTGGTCCCTGCCCAAGAAAGTCATCTGCGGCCCATTGGTTCTTTTCTTTACTGACATGGGGCTGAACCAGTCATATCTGTAATCAATCATATCTCTAATAATACCAGCCGACACAGGAACAGTTTCTTTCCCCTCGCCATCTCCCTCCTAAACAGCTGCACTGCCTCACTGTAAAACACCTGCAGCATTGCAAATGCACTTTATGTACACTCTGGTGTATACAGGTGCTGGTCATATAATTAGAATATCTTTAAAAAGTTGATTTATTTCACTAATTCCATTCAAAAAGTGAAACTTGTATAATGTATACATTC
>JBBPDC010012221.1:0-13371 GCA_037974485.1 Hemigrammopetersius urotaenia | reverse complement strand
ACACAAGTTTCACTTTTTGAATGGAATTAGTGAAATAAATCAACTTTTTGAAGATATTCTAATTATATGACCAGCACTTTGCTGCATTAACAGACTTACTACCAGATGTAAAGTGTGTTATTCATGTCATTCAGTAAGTCTATACATGTTGTAATGATGTAATCATTCATGAAGTAAAAGAGTTGTGATGAAATAAGCCCTTTGCAGACCATTTAACAATCAAACAACAACAAAAAAGTAGTATACAGTAAACCCGCTTATTCGCAGATCAGCAGTTGCGACTCTCCCGGATTGTTTCTGAGAACCAAACTAATAAATGTTCGTGGAGACCCCCACACATGCCTGGACACTGCAGATATCCGTCACATTTTTTTTTATTTTGTGGAGCAGCGCTGAGCAGTGGTTCATTCTGTTCATGTGTCTGATTGCCTTGCTATCCGCCACGCCCAAACATAAACAAAACAAATGCAGAGCGATTGCAAAGCTTAAGCAATAACCTGCATCGCTAGCATGTTGCAGGTATCGTTCTGGATGATGACTGCTAGTTGTGTTCGATTCAGACCAATTTTGTTTATATTGCACTTTTACAACCAGTGTTGTCACAAAGCAGATTTACAGAATCCATGTCTGAGCCGCTAGTGAGCAAGCCAAAGGTGACAGGAGAGGCAACAAAGGCAACTCCCTAAGCTGTAGAGATAAACTTTCGTAAAAGAAGGTACTGTGGGTTTAATTTGTCAGTAAACAGGACACACCTCTTTGAAAACTTCACCAAAACACAGACAGGAAACAGGAAAGTGTCTCTGAACATTTCCAGGGGCAAAATGATATGATGGTTGATTTCTTCCTGAAATGCAGGGTCATAACCTGAGTGAAGGATATTATTCTATGAAGAACTTCCAAACTGAAACTGTGATTTGGCACTACAGGGTTAATCTGATTGTGAGTAGTGTACAACATAAATAGCTCATGCTTTGATTTGCATTCCTGTACAAAAAACAAACCAAAGAACAAGTTCCTTTAGATTTCTTAGCCTAGCTGCAGTGCAGCATGTCCTTGATGAAGAATCCCATTCCCTCTCTGAAATGAATAACTCCCTTTAGATAAACTGAAAACAGTGGCTAAGTACAGAGAGGGAAACTAGGGAATGTGCAAATCATCCAGAGACAGACCAGTGCCGGACAACAACTCAGCCGCAGCTGACATGCAGTCTCAGTGCAGAGAGCTGGCTAAATGCTACTGTCTGATAATGTTTGTGTGCAGTAGCGGGATACAGGGAACAAGACAAAGTGCACTAAGCAGGGTGTGGGTGCCGTAAATTGACTTGCAGGACCCTAGCTCAGTTTCCACAAATCTCAGTTTAGATACCCATGAATACATAACCCTCACCTTAGATGCCCAAAGCTTGCATATGTGTTAAACAAAATATTTTACCAATCACAAGGTAACTGACATTGTTATCATGGTGATTTCTGTCAGCCCTGCAAATTATCTTTTGATCATTAAACAGTTCTATGGCACTCCAGTGTCTCCAAGGAAACAACCGTTGCTTTGTTCTGATATTGCCTTTTAAAATGGACAGGAAGCAAACCATTTTTGAAGTACACTAATTCATGTGTGACGGAAACCTCCATTTGCATATGATCAATTAACAAAAACATTGTCTTACCATCGTTCTAAGGTTGTGCTCAGGCACCACCCACACAAGAACCAGATGGGCTGCCATGGGGAGTGAAACGCTTTGAAAAAGCTAACAGCTACCCACACCTTTGCCTTATGCCCCTCTTTATTGCATGGTCAAGAAGTGAGGCCATCATAAAATGTCATGAAAGTGATAACAAATGATAGTCAGTGCTTCAGAAAAATGGTTGAAACTGAGTTGCTTTATTACTTGATTTCAATACTATTCTTCATCTTGAATGCAAATTTTGCCTGGTTGATTTCTTTTATTGGCACAACCTAGGTGGCACAATGATGTTCAGACCAAGCTTTTTCGAACCATTTCCATTTCTCAATATGGCATGCTCAAAAAAAAGAAACTCTCGCCCAGTGGCTCGAGCTGAGGCATGACTGTTTTCATTTTCTTTCACCTCCCACATTAAATACTTTAATATGTTACATTGATATGTTATGTTTTCTTTGCAAGCAAGGCAAATCAGAGCACACCAATTCACGGTGAACTTAACCAAGCATGGCATACACAAGCAGAGACCATATCCCCTCACAGCAATGAGGGCAGAATCCCACCTCGAGAACCAGCAACACTGAGCAGTAAAAAGTTTGATTTGTCGTAAGCTCAAAGAGGTCTCAACTCCTGGGCTGAATAAATGCCTTTCTTACTTCGTATTAGGGATTAGTAGTGAGAAAACTTGAGGTAAGTGCTGTTACACTTTGGGTTCGTAACCTGACATGGCTCAGAAATCAAGGGGGGCAGAAAACAAATCACATGGTCGTTAAAATGTTCTTACAACTCAATTTTGGTTTACAAAACAAATACACACACCACAGTCAAGCATGCAGCAATACCAGCTACAATCGCACTCATTCACAGTATTAAACAGAATAACAAAATAAAAGTGCAAATGACAAAAAAATTCAAATCCCTACAGTGTTTTTCAACATTTACCATAATCCTTCAATGTAAGCACAGGTACAAGACACGCCGTCAGTTGGGCAACCGAGTTGGTCCTTCTGTAACCAGCTCACGATAAGTACACTGGACGCACTCAGCATTATCCCACTAATACAAATTAATATGAACAACTGCGAGGAAGGAACAAAAAAAAGTGAAGGCTAGATACATATTTAGTCCTTACATATTGCTGCCCGTGTTTTATCTTTAACTGAAAACATTTCCATAGCCTTGTTTACAGCTTTATCCACGCAAAAAAGGCACTCAACCTCAAGGAATGTGAACAGATGATATACCGATAGTGAGGATGTATTTCAGAAACCTGGTATGTAATGAAAGTCTACCATAAAGGAGCATATGTGGATTTCCTTTTTTTTTTTAATGGCATTCAACACAGGCTCCTTTGTGTTGGTTAAAATCATGGTGCATGCCAAAAGTGATATGGCTCTATGCTGTACCTTTTATGTCCGCCGTACACTTATGACCCAAAAGCCTCTTTTCAACCTAGCTACCAAACGTGTATGGGTTTTCAGAGGCTATTACAGTTGGACAAAATAAACCTAGCACCTACAGGATGTTCCTTTGTTTGCCTGATAAGTTGCCTAAACGGTGTAAAGGAATACTCCACCATTTTTCAACCTAATCACTATCTGCCGTATCTGCATCGTACCACTGTCAATTGCCACTTGCTTTAGGACCTGCCCACTGCTTCCATATGTATTAAAAAAAGCTTCAAAATGTTTATAGTTGGTACTAACCATGGATTACAGATGTGGCATTTCATTTAAAAACACTGGAATATTCCTTTTGTCTTCCTGAAAGGAGAAAAGAGACAGTAAATTATTTGAGTAGAAGTCTACTCCAGTGGCTGCCTTTACATTCAATGGCTGCCTATACTGACCTGAACACCAGTGTTTTTTCTGAATAGGTCTATGTACAAAACATCTTCCAGGACCAGGTGTCTAGCACCCAAAGCAGCCAGAAACAGTTCTACTCGTCTAAAAGCACCTACAACACAATTACATTGGCTCCTGCATCCACCACGGCTCCCTTTCAAAGCACAAATCACAGACTATAGCAAAGCGAGGCTGCGGTTCACAGATGTTCACTCTAAAGCCGGTCACAGCACTTCCAATAGCAATAAAAAAGGATATTCATCAACCCCTGATACTATGTGAAACCTGTCCTAGGCTCCGCTTTACCTTCTTTTTAACCTACCACCTGGAAGTCATCATTAAACTCCAAGCTAACTTCAAGGCCACAGCTTCTAATGGGTTAATGGCGCAAAAATGAAAAGAGGTTGATATGTGACATTTTGGTTGTTGTTGGTTGACAGCGTCACAGTAGCTTTTTTTTATGTCTAAAAAAAAAAACCACAGAATTGCTCTCCTGGGTACAAACCTAGTGAGTGTACACAAACACATGATATAGAGAAAGCTGCGGATACGCGATAGTGTGATAAAAGAATGTTCAAACAGCAGTGCATTTGCAGTACATTCATTTCAAATGTTCAAGGTTCCCTTTTGGCAGCTATTACTTGGTCTTTACACTGGCTCTGTGCTAGGAACATTTACGAACCAATGTTCAAGTTACAGTTTTCTTCATTCTTTCTCCACGCCTGGAAGAATTCATCCTCAGGATGCGACAACAAAAAATAGAACCGTGTAAAAATGTACACTGCAGTTTATTTATCATTTTCCTTGTCCATTTTTAGCCCTGATCTGCCCCCACCCACACCCTCTCTGTCTCCGTTGCCTTGGCACGGAGCCTGCTTTTCTCATTTCTTCTTCTTCAGAGAGCATTTAAGATGTCTTTAAGTACCCGCCCCCGCACTCCCCCGTCCTCCTGTTCAGGCTTTTGAACAACAAAAAAAAGGCCCTGGAGGGTCCTGGAGACCAGCTGCCTTTAAAAAATGCTATGGCTATAGCATTAATGCAGCAAGCCTGCTGCTTCTAACCAGCCCCCGCATTCCTCTGCCTCAATTGTTGCATGGTGAATTTGTGGAAATGGATGTCCATGCAGTTCTAGATGACAGTCCCTTGGCAACAGCAAAGGAAATTATGTGTATCTAGGTGAGTGCGTACGACTGTGTTAAAAAGGGTTGGTGAGTCTCCATCCAG
This sequence comes from Hemigrammopetersius urotaenia, assembly GCA_037974485.1. Lineage (NCBI taxonomy): Eukaryota > Metazoa > Chordata > Actinopteri > Characiformes > Alestidae > Hemigrammopetersius > Hemigrammopetersius urotaenia. The sequence continues at coordinate 8,622 of JBBPDC010012221.1, read as the reverse complement.
TATGATGGAGAAGACACTATAGTTGGTATCAGTTTGAGATGGGGGTGCTGGGGGTTTATTCACACTCTTTATTCTCTTCTTTATTCTCCGAAGAATAGATGATGGTCTTGGGGGCGGAGCCTTTAACAAAAAAAAATCCAAGACGGTTGCCCAGGGCGATCCTTCCTCCTCCTACTTGTGCTGTTCTTGCACACAGCGGCCCACGCGCATGCGCAGTGTCCCACTCTTGTGCAGTTGCCACAGCTGCAGGAACTCCTCTGGCATGGCGTGGAAGCCTGACGATGGCAAGATGTTGTCGTAGTAGTGATGGCTGACCGGCTGCTCGTCCAGACCCACTGAAAAGGGCCAGAAGCCGTAAGCCGTTACCTCCTCGCACAGGCCCAGCGCCAGGCTGACCAGGAAGAGGCCTGTGGACAGCCGCTTGCCGTGCACACCACGGCTTTTCCAAAAGCGTCCAACATTCTTCAGAAAGTCTGGGTTGGCGAACACCACGGTCTGGTCGGAGGCAGAGTCAGCCAGGGCATGGTAAGCCCTGAGGGAGGGGTCGGTCCCTGGTCTCATGGAGAAGGCAGGCATGTAGATGTAGCTGTTGCCATAGGCCTTCATGCTCTCCACGAAGGCTCTCCTAGACCACAAGAGGTTCTGAAAGCTGGGAGGCAGAAGCAAAAAAAGTCAATGAAACAAAATATTAGTATCAACAGTTGTATTATGAACATGCCACTTTATATGTTCATCACATGTTACGCATGGCCACAAATCCACAAACCTAACTAGAAAAGTACACAGAACTGAAAGGACTTTGCTTTGATCTGGATAGTGTGTTTGTCAAATTAAGCAGACTAGGGCTCTGTCTGTGTGAAGTGAATCACAGCAGTGAGATAAAACAGAACAGCTTCCTTATGATCTGTTGATTCAGCACATCTACGCTGACACACTGAATCCTGTAAGTAATGGCTGGGTGCTGGTGGGAAGGCAGAGAGATCTATTGGATTTCTTCAAAGCCTTTGAAATCATCCTGTGTTGCCTTTTTTCTCGTCAATGAGGCCACCAACTCTGAGCTGAGCTGGAGGATACTGTAAGCTGGTTGAAGATGTTTTAAAACATCATCAGCCAAACATCTTTAGTTTATTTTTCCACAGTTAGTGGATGGCCCTGCCTAGACGCACATTTACAAACCACAGCTACAAACTGGAGTCATTTTGTTATTAATACAGGTAGCACTAATACATATACCTTTGAATACAGGACATTACCTACTACTTTGAATACCCGATATGGGTTTTAATCTCTTAATCCAGTCTCCGAGTCTTCTTCACCCCACCTATCCCTCACTGAAAGTTCTTAGTATTCCCAGTTTAAGAGCTGCGTGTTGAATCAATGATAATTTTAGTGCCCATTTTGTTAAAAAAAAGTTGTTGAACAAAAATGCCATGGCCACACAATGTGAAATAGGCACAGCATATGCTTTTAGGGCAAACAGTGGGTAAACCGACATGTAATCTGTTTTTACCATCCAAGGGTTACCATAGTAACCCAATTATCTGAGCAAGGGTTAAGTGAGTGCACATTCTTTTGTTTTTCTGGGATGGAGGGACAACAAACACTGCTACCTTCTTAGTAAATATTAGATCAATCAATATTAAAAAGAAAAGAACAGTAAAAGTAAAAACACAAGGGACACAAGAAAGAATGTGAGGTGGGGAGAGGGACTGAACATTCTGCCTCTCATTTGTAAGTGGTCTAGACTAATTTACACAAACTATGTTTACCTTTTCTCAATAATACTGGGATTGGCCGTCACCAGATGTGTCCTCGTACCCACGTCACTTGTGTATTCTTTGGACAGTGGAGGCAGGTTACATCTAGGATGAGAAACATTATGAAAATGAATGCAGGCACACATTACCTTAAAGATGGGTCAAAATGAAAAAGTGCAACACATATCACAGGTGTATCTTGAAAACAAAAAGTCTATACATGAGAACAAACCGTTCAATACTTTCTTAATAGTTGGCTAATTCAGAAATAATCTTGTTACAGCTGGGAAGTAGAATTTTACATTCTCATTCATTAGCATTGGCATGAGTCCTTGTAAGGGGGATTCGCAGTAGTTGTTTGACTGTAGTGAGAGAACACAAAAAGAAACCAAAACTGTGAATGTCTGTTTAAAAAAAATTACTCCTTCCTCTTTACCTCAACCAATGGCTGCTTGCATTTAAGGTAAATGCTTAATGCCTAAATTTAAATCTGTAAATGTTGCAACTGCCAAAAATTATAAACATGCTGAAAACCTAGGAGTTACTTAAGATGCCATATGCACGTGACCACTATTCTCTATGTAGTTTTTCATTAGGTTAGCAAGACTGGAGGCTTGTCCAACATATCAACAGTTGCTATGAAAGAATATATTGCATGAGTGAAGCATGCATAGGTCAATATAGCACTTGAGTGCTTGAAAGATAACTTATTCATTGCTTTTTGATGGTCAGAGAGGCAGGAAGCCAGTGTTACCTCATGACAAAGTCGGCCTGGTCAATGTCTGTGCCGCAGCCGCTGTTCTTCAGAATCCCTCCGTTCCCCACCACTGAGCACTTCTTCAGCGGCAGCTGCAGAGGAGTATCCTGGCAACCAAAAACCAGCACTCTTTATACAACCACCACAGAAATAAAGAAAGGGATACACATACAATTATGGCACGTACGCACCGACACACACACACACACACACACACACACACACAAGCTCACATACACCTACACACAGCCTGAATTTCTTAAGTGCACTGCCATTTGTAGAGCTGTGCTCATGGAGCGCTCATTATCAACAGAAACAACAGGCTTTCAGCCATTTTCACAGAGCAAAAACACACTCGTGTACACACACACACACACACACACACACACACACATATACTCAACACAAGCACGTTTGCTATGGTGCACCACAAAAAGTACATAATATACGTATACGACATATCTTGTCGAAACCAGCTTAGCCAATGTTGCATCTGAAATCCAGGACATGAACTCAGAGTCTGTCCTCCTTACACTTGATTGCATTCAGCCACAAGTGCATTAGTGAGGTTAGGCACTGATGTGGGATGATTAGTTCTGGAACGCAACCACCACTCAGACTCATCCCAGAATTTCATCACTCCACAGCACATCCCTGGGCAGCATAAAACCACTCTACTCGACACTCTTCTCCAGAACATCCCTACAGGCATTCTTCTACAGAGAGCCCAAACCTCTGTATAAATCAAATGCAGCTGAGCACCACTGTCAGTACTTGATGCGCCTGAAGTAGCTAAATTCCCTGATTAGAAATGGTGTCCGGATACAATCGGACATGCCGTGTTACGAAACGACTTATCTTTGCAATAAAAATCAATAGTAAAAGAATCCTGAGACAAAAAAATAAATCCTTGCACTGATAGCAGTAACCTGCATCAACAGAAAATGCGAATAACATTGTTCGTAAGCATTTGAATAATCTCAGTAATGTTAATAAATAAACATTAGCCCTGCTTATTTAATGCACACTTTCTATTTAATTGAACAGTTAAAAAACATACTGAAAAACACATCAAATATTAACATTACATTTTACATTGGCTGTTAAGTCATTTGAGGGTCAGATTATGCCTAATGCTGTGGCATATTTCGAGAATAGCAGCAGCCCTTTACACTGTGTTAAAACGGACCAATAGGAATGCTCCAAAATGACCTGGTATAAAATTTTGTTACAATAACTTACATTGAATGTTTGGGGTATAAAAATAAACTGTGTTACTGCTGGAGGAAAACGCTTTTCAAAATGGCCATCAGGCATTGCTGGGAAATAGCTGAACACAGTACAAAAATTAAAAAAATGTGTTCTACTATTTCCCAGCATTGTCTCTGCTGTTTATGTAACCTCAAAAAAGAACTGTTTTTTAAATGCAATGTTGGAAAAAGCATGTCAGCATTTAAAAGCATTTTTATATAATGCATATATTATTTTTTATTAAATTTTTGCATCCTGAAATAATATCTGGCCCCTACTACAGTCACTTCCTTCTACTCAGACATGCAGTCGCTCACATGCACACATATATTAGGAGTGGTCAATTTGAGGAGTTGGGCAGAGTTTTAATGCGTCTCAACAGAAACAATTGGGCTCATTATTCCAGATGGATACCGCCCCTCCCCCCAAAACCACACACACACACACACACAAATCTTTCTTTTTTTTCAAACCACTGGGCTCTGAATGAGGCTTCATTATCAACAATACAATTAAGGGGGGTGGGGTGATGAAAGAGACTACTGAGAGGAGTAAGCTTATCTGGTTCAGTCAGTTGAAAAAAACACAAAAAAGTAGTGTCTTGAATTGACTTCATTCAAATGAGTACAACAGTAACACACAAAATATATCACATCTTCAGATCAGTTTTTCTCAGCAGTACTTGTGTTGATGTAATGTTTTCTATTCACGTGGGACAAACCGAGTAAACGGAAGACAGACAGAGAGAGTTTGTGAGAGTAAAAGAAGAGGATATAAATATATATGCTTCCTCTTTTACGAGGGAGGGGGTGGGGCAGGAAGTTTTTGTTTTCTTTTTTACATTCTGCAGCACCCTGAAGGAGCTTAAACCAAATGTACAGATGTACCACAGCACCTGTAAGTACAGAATTAAAGGCATGCATATTTGCCCCAAATCATTATTGATCTTCATGCTTGTGACAATCATAAGGCCATTAGTGTCATTAGTGTGCATTTTCTCACTTTTTCAAATAAGAGTGTTTTCTGTGTAGTATATAAACACTCAGTTTCAAAACATCATGCACTCCCCAGTCTATGCAGTGTACTACAAAGTCTGTATACTGATATAATTGCTGACTTTAAATTCCATCTATTTGTGATGTCGCACATTTACATATATCCACCTATTCAGCCTACAGCAGTTTCTCTTCACTCTCATGTATGAAGAGAAGGTAATACAGAGTGACTTTGCATGGACTGCTTTTTGAGTTGGGCAAAATACAGAGCAGCCAAAAGAGAGCAGAGCACCATCATGAGTCACTTGACAGAGGGGGAAAAGCTTCTAACTTCCTGCCAATGAGAACAATGGGAGCTCACACTCAGTTCAGAGTGGAAAACATTTGGCATATGACAAGCCGAGAGTAAAAAAACATTTCGGATCAAGACATATATATGACAAATATATTCAAAGCTGTACAGGTGACCTCACTGTCAACATCAACATGAATTGTTCTTCATGTGACATTCGCTTACTTGAAACAAACTCCTGTAGATCACTATTTATTTTGAGCTAGTTGCAATCTACAAACTTTATCTGATGGGCTGGCTCTGGATGCTGGGTTGGAATCCGATGTGTGTGCAGTGCATTAGAGAGGACCACTTGAGAGGCCCGAAATGACAGCCTTATCCCAAAAAAAAAAAAAAAAAAAAAAAAGAAACGTTCTTACCTTGGCTGTACTCGAAAAGCTTTCCTGGAAAGATATTACATAACCTGGTTCTAGATGTGGTGACTACAGTCCCATTATAGTTCTCTGAAGAATTTAGACTAAAGTATATTCCATTCATTTATAAAAATGCATTTGACACGTAAAAAAACTTTTTAAAAGATGTATACAGTAATTGCACAGGATCAGCAGTCGTGGATTCAGTCTCAAGCAGATTTTTTCTGAGAACCAAACTAATAATTTTTCGCCGAATCCCCTGCACATGTGCGGAAAAGGCAGATATCCTCACATTTTTTGTGCTGTTGTGATGTCTGGGCCTCGTCAGCCACGCCCCCTTCTGCTCACGTGCTGGGATGCTAAGCACTACGGCCCAACATAAACCCTGCAGAGGACGAGGGGGCAGGGCAGGACTGGCTCCCATGAGCCTTTGCGGCACAGTTGGCCCCGTTATACGTGTTTTTGTGAGTGTTAGAGGGGGAGTAGATGTTTGTCAAGTAGAGTGAGTGAACTAATGTGTTTCTGTGTGTAATTTGTGTGGTTGAGCCCGTCTCGCCAGTCACCTTCCTCCAGAGTGTTAGCTGCTGGAGTATCCTGAGGGCGACTCAAGAGCTCAGGGTGAGTTGGGGGCTGTACAGTGGCAAGCTGGTTGGGGGCGTAGTACTCTCTGTGCTGCCAGTCTGTTTAAAGCTATTAAAGCTGAAAATGAAAGACAGTTAGCTTGAAAAACAGTGTGTTATTGCATTCTCTCTTACACATGCATCAGTATTTACATTCTAGTGCTGTTGGAGATCAGTACAAACTGTACAATATGGATGCATGTACATGGCTACATTTTCTTTAAGGCTAATGAATTTAAAGCTTTTTTGGAACCATAACACAACACAGTTTTTCACTATACGCGGGTGCTCCTGAAACATAACCCTGTGAAAAGCGGGGGTTACTGTAATTATTTTACAATAATCAACATTAGAAAAATAACTCACGAGACAGGTCTTAGCTCACTAGGTATTTTAAATAGAGAAAAAAATTTATGAGATTGTAATCCCTCCCTCCTTTCACTGTCCCATTGCTGTAAAGTAATCTGCATTTTGTCTGCTGTGCACCATTTCATATCTAACCACTCGGAATGTTCATGCAATCTAAGGGGCCCCGCTGAGTTACACTGAGATGAGACTGCACTGAGACTGTGATGGTTAGAACCTGTATTTGTTTGTGCTCATCACTAATGAGCACATAGCACACCAAGAGAGCTGTGGGGACTGTAAGTGTGAGACATGGGCACAGTGCCCAGTACAGGGTGAACAGGACCCCTGTGGTGTCCCTCTTCTCGCCTGTTTATTTCTGGCAGGCAGAGTGCTGCTCTGTTCTCTAGAGTGCACCGTCTGGAGAGTGGGAGTGAAGACTCATGTCTTCTCTATCTTTGCCTCTCCCTATCCTTTTCTTTCTCACCCTCACACACATATATCACACACAGCAGCCAGCAACCCCCTCATAAATATATGCTCTTCTAAGAGACTCCACGTGATCATACTCGTTTTAAGTCTTTACCTTTCAGTGTGTGAAATTAACAGACAAAGGATTAAGGCAACACACACTACTTGTGTAAGAGAGTGGAAACGTATTGATACTGCAAATTCTAACACTTTGCCACTATTTCTAAACGGACAGCTTTTCTGGAGAGGGACTACAAATCCTCTAAACCTTTGATCCACAGCAATGCTGAAAATGTAAAAAGGTAGCTTTTTTCAAGTGAGGTAAAAATGAGCAAAATGGATATTTTTGCTCTGACATCACATAAATGTGTACAGTCCTGTTCAACGTGTACAGTCAGAGAACATCCTTTTATTCAGTGACTTAAATGTCCAATAAAAAGGTAAAGTAAGTTATTAAAGTAATAAAATGCAAGAACCATATATTGAACAGCAAATTTACACAGAATACTATCAAACGTGTCAGTATTTAATGTCTCCTCTTTACTTTTGTGCACCCTGCTCCCACTTTACTCTACATCCTTCCAATCTTAAAACCAACCAGTAACAGCTGTTCTCTCCCAGCAGAAGCTGTTCCCAAAGCTATCACTGACATTATGTTACCCTTCAAAAAAAAGCACAGATATTCACATAAGCAACTACTCATACACACCTCAGCTGCCATATACATTTCTACTTCTACAATGTTACAGAGGTTCTGGTTAAACTAGATGCCTTACTGAGGGAAAATGCAAAATGTGGTTGCGCGGTTGCTATAAAACCAGTGTTTGGAGTCACCTAAACTTTGGTTTAACGGGGAAAAAACTGTGCAAATTCAAATTTGTGATCTTCTGCTTCAGGGGGGCGCTTTGCCGCTGTGCTTTTGTGGGCCATGAACTCACAGCCTCTTACCATACCATTTATGGTTAAGGATTACTGAACATGCTGTCGCTTTCATGGGCTGATTATAAACCAAAACAAACAATGACACATGCCTTTTTTGTACTGATCTGAACTTTAGTGACATGAAGTCTGTTTATAGTCTACTTTTTATACGCTACTTTTGTTTCATTGTGTTTGTGTTCCTTCACCGCTGTGTATCCATGACATCACAAACTCTCTCCCCAACACACATTTTGAAGAGGACTCAACCATTCTCAGAGGTGAAAATCAAGCTCTACCTTTTTCTTCACACCTGATAATACACTAATTTTCTGTCGAAAATGTTGTTACTGAGAAAAGGAAATACATTAAAAAGGATTTGCACTAGGGCTCCAAATGAACATTTAAGTAAGGTTTTTGAAATAATGACTAAATGTGTCAGTGGATCAGGTTGAATGACGTATTGAAAACGGCAACAGCAATTAGGATACTGTAACATTTGATTGCATCATTTGTCTAGAAATAATTTCTTGCCTAATAGCATGTAGTTAAAGGATTGTTCATAGCATTAAGGAATACCAATTACTTAATTGGAACTGATGCTAGCAGTACAACAATACAACAGTACTGTGCAAGCAGTACAAAGCCAGTGCATGCAGTACAAAGCCAGTGCATGCAGTTAAAGGAAGTGACTTCCTACCACAATACCAGGTTCCTATTTAGCACAGTGGCTCGCCTAACAAAACCTTTGACACCTGCAGAGAGTATCCCATCACAGTTTAGAAGTAAAGACTTTATGGACT
>JBBPDC010012181.1:0-13374 GCA_037974485.1 Hemigrammopetersius urotaenia | reverse complement strand
CTCTCTTTCTCTCTCTTTCTCTCTCTCTCTCTTTCTCTCTCTCTCTGTCTCTCTCTCTCTCTGTCTCTCTCTTTCTCTCTCTGTCTCTCTCTCTCTGTCTCTCTCTCTCTCTCTGTCTCTCTCTCTCTCTGTCTCTCTCTCTCTCTGTCTCTCTCTCTGTTTCTCTCTCCCTCTTTCTCTCTCTCTCTCTCTCTCTCTCTTTTCTCAGGACTTTGCTAAGGATCGTTATGGGGTCTGTGCGATGGTGCAGTCTCAGGAGAAAGTGGGTGAGTCGACTACACACTCAGCTCGACCCTTCAGGAGTGAAGTGTGTGTGACGAGGGGCAGTTTGGGGTGTAAATCACACTAATAAAGGGGTAATAAGAGTTAACAGCCCTCCGCTGGACCTCACACAGACTCACTCTCTGAGCACTCCCCGGAGCACCACAGTGCTCCCAGTTCCCCAGGTCCAGTCTAAAACCACACTGGAGATTAAAGGAACAGTCAAACTTCAGCAGCGTTCCACTGATCTCAGATGTGGTTCGCTGTGTCTGGATTCCAAATTTTGATTCTTGATTTCAGAACTGGAGCAACGAGGCTAACATTGCTGACACTAGAAGTCAGTCGGCCAAATCTTTTCATCTTCAAAATCTCTCGGGAGCCTCAAATCATGTCCAGTTCTTCATTAAGGTCAATCAGACTTGTGGGTGTGGTTTAACACAGTACTGTGCAGATCCAGAGTAGTTCAGTTCATTTTTACAGCTCACAGTAAGTCAGACCGTGTCCTAAACCACAAACCGCTCGTCGTCTGAAGACAGTTTGAGTGACCACAGACTTCTAGTGTTTACCCGCAGTTCTGAACTAAAGAAGCAGAACCCGTTTCAGCTTTTGGGCACACCTGTATTGACTGGAGGGCTGTGGACATTTATTGTTCTGCCAGAAAATTCCTTTAAATGAATAAAAAGAAAAAGAAAGGAAGGGGAAGTCCATCAGCAGGTGCACATTCAACATTCAATCAGAGTAACAGCACAATAAACACACAACAACCATGTACAGTAGTTTAATGTAATATTATTGTGTAAATGGGATGCAAACCTTCCAGAGCGACTAGTGTTGCATCCTAAGTACAGTGAAATGGACAAAAGCATTGGGACGCCTGACCGGTACACCAACAGGGACTTTACCTTGCATTCAAATTAATAGAATTTAATAAGAAGTCGATCCCCCTTTCCACAAGATTCTGGAGTTTCTGTAGGAATGTGTCTCCATTCATTCTGTAGCATTTATGCATGGCATTGTTCACTGGAAGTAAGCTGGGATGTCCCAATACTTTTGTCCATATAAGTGTAAGCTATTGCATGGACTGCGGTTACATGAATGTATTGGCAGAGTGTGAACGGGTCGTAAACCTTTCAGAGGGACTAGTGTTGCACAATAAGTGTGTTTATTATGTAGGAGGCAGTTTGCAGCATTCAACCTCACTTTATCCAGTTTGTCTGTGTGCTGTTCGGCTCTAACGGCATAACAGAGGTGGCAGGAACCAGCATGGCCACTGTGTTGGTGTGTGTGTTTGTGTTGGTGTGTGTGTGGATGGGGGGCATCCCTACCGAGAGTCAGGGCAGTTAATAAGAATCTCAGATGTCGTACGTCATATTAACATGTGCTCTGCTACTGTTATCTCTGAGGGGGTGGGGTGGGGGTCCTGGTCTTTTCCTCTCTCTCGTTCTCTTAATAATCATTCTCTCTTGTCTTCTGTCTCTCCACTTGTCCATCTCTTATCCAAATATTATCTCTTTCTCACTTTCTCTTTCTATCTTTCTCACTTGTGTACTCTTTAACTCTTTAACTGTACTCTCTGGGGTTCTTTTTATCTTGTTATCTGTTTCTCCTTATCTGTCTTTGCCAGACAGATTTGTTTTTGTCTCTTTCCCTCCCCCCTTTTCTGCTTTCCTTTCTCTCTCTCTCTCTCTCTCTCACTCTCTCTCTCTGTCTCTCGCTATCTCCTTAACAAAGTTAGAGAATGTTACATTTATAAAAACAATTAAGTGTATTAGAAAAAGGAATCAATTATCTTGAAAAAAAGAGTAAACATGAAGGAACTTTATGCCCATTTTTCTCTCTCTCTCTCTGTCTGTCTCTCAGACAGGACTCTAGTGCGTGTTCAGGAACTCACGCCTCAGAGGGCCGGTCAGCTGATTTGGGTTCGAGCCAGAGTTCACACCAGCCGAGCCAAAGGTAAACCTGCTCCACTCCCCGGCCACTTTATCAGAATCACCTCCCTTGTGCTTCTGCCTAGTGGCCACTTTATCAGAAAAAATCACTTTGTGCTTCCACTCACTGGCCACTTTATTGGAAACACCAGCCTTGCTTCCGGCAAGTCTCTAACCGTGGAGCTACAAAGGAGGTGTTTCTGATAAAGTGGCCTGCGAGCGAGCGTTTCACCATTTGCATCCACCCTTATCACATCTGAGTCCAGCGTCTGAAGGACTTTCATGGAACTTGTCACACCACAGGGGTTTATCAGTCCTGCGAATGTTCTGCTTTAATGCAAATGTGAGGTTGTTTTTCATTGTGGTTTATTTGTGCACACGAGTGAAGCATTTTAAAGCAGAAGTTTGGGAAAGAATATGGTCAGATATTTATTTAAAAAACTGCTCATCATTATCAAGGGAGACCCAGAAATGCCATTTTATTAGAAACGCCTCTCTTGCAACTGTAGGGTTGTTTTTGTTTGTGGTTTATTCATGCACACGAGTGTTTTTTGGTCCTAGAAATGTGGTTTCATTTATTTATTTCATTAGTTCGCTCGCTTGCTCACTCATTCGTTTATGATTTTCCTTATTGAACCAAGCTACTCCGGTTTTAAGATCATGATGTTGAAAATGTGAGCTGGATTCTTTCTCATACCGGCAGTGAGTAATGAGGGTCATAGGGGATATGGGCACCCTGTTCTGAACTTAAGATGATATGTGTGGTGATGATTGATGTATTATCATTGGTGTTGATCAACTGCTTGAGTTTGATAGCTTTCCAATGTACAATCTACCCCCCCCCCCCACCACCACCACCACACGGCAAATGTAGTCAGTCTGCCAGGCATTCCAGACAGTTAATATCGTATCTAAATAAACACGCAGTCTGTCGCCTGATTTCCGCATAGTTCGTTGTGTGTTAACAGACTCATCCAGAGTGTTTGGTGTGAAATAGTTCATTGCAGAGGCTCAGATTTCTTTACAGTGGAAGTGAATGGAACCAGACGACTCTAACACGTCACGGTTTTACTTTACCCGCCCCCCCCGTTCTTTTCTTTGGGGACTATTTGACCTCACAACAACCTGCATGTATCCCTCCACCATGAATGGGTTTAGTTTTAGACCAAAATCTTCTCAAAACTATGAAGGAAAAGCATCTGGGGCATCATGTGGCGCAACCAGAACCATTTGGTGGAATAACTTTCTGTGAGGGAACTTTTAGCGGAAGACGCCTGGTTCCATTCACCTCCATTATGAGCAATTCTGAGTCATACCAAATCCACTCTGAACCTCTCTGTTTACATTGTCTACATATTGTGCAAAATAGACTTAATTCATGGTGAATTCAATTCAATTAATTTTTTTAAGCAAACTTGTGTGTATTAATAAAAGTGATGAACTCACCCAAGGTATGGTAAGACCATACCAAAGCCTAGAGTTTTCGTAGCATCCAGCTATCCTCAGCAAGCCCCTGCACAGTCATACCAACCTACACCCTGGCAACCACCTAAAAACACTGTCATTGAGCTTTAGAAAACATATCAGACTATATGCGCACCTACCCCTTAGCAACCACCTAGAAACATTCGCAGCACCCTAGCAACCCCCACAGTTACAGTAACGACCACTTGGAAATTTCTTAAGGAGCACAAACACGCTATAAAACCAGATGACATGAGCATGGCCGCTAAAAACGAGTTCCTTTAATTGATGGAGCTGGCGATGGTCGAGACCCGCGGGTTCTGCACGTCCGCGGCCAAATAAACTGCAGAGCTGCGATAGTATCGCCGCAGTTTCCTTCCCAGACAACTTCCCTGTCACGACCCCTTTAACCCGTCGCTCCATTTATCCGAGTGTTTAGAACAGAAGGACGTCCTTGAGAGCAGAATAGCATCCTGGTGTGTGTGTGTGTGTGTGTGTGTATGTGTGTGTGTGTGGATATGGATGGGGTGACCGCTCAGCTGGTTGTCCTTCACTGGCTTGAAAACAGAGGAGATCAAAGCGTCCGGCTGGCCTCTGATCTCCACCTGATCGTGTTAAGGGGGGTTCAGGTGTTTGTCCAGTTTAAAGGTGTCTGATTAGCAATTTGCTGACGAGTTTGGATTTCAAAGCTCGAAGACTCATTTAGTGTCTGAACTTCTCTCCAGACACACATCTGCACAGTGCTGCTCCCTGCTATGATTAAAAAAGGACACACACACACACACACACACACACACACACACACACACTACCAGTCAAAAGTTTTGTCACCCTCAGATTTTTTACATTTGCATGTTACTCACTTCTTATTTTTCTTGTATTTTCTTTTATTTCGTATTTCCAGTTAAGGTATTCATGATGTCATGCACCAAAAACAGTTTATTTTTGCATTCATACACACTGAGATGTTCTATATTTGCATGTTGCTCACTTAATGTTTGCTAAAAATACACTAGTTCCAGTCTTGGAACAGCTGTCTGTGTTTGTGATTTCCTGAGTAGGTGTAGTAGTACCAATACCAGTACTACTACTACTACTACTACTACTAATTATTTATTTATCGCAGAAGTGCTTCACACTAAGCTACTCTCATACACTGCCTGTCAAAAGATTTTGCACACACACATTTTCTGTCTTTGCCTGTTACTTGCTGCATATTTACTAGGAAATAAATGTACAGTATTTTCACTGTTTGAGTTCCTTTATTAGACAGTAAATGTATATTTGTTGTTCATCATTACTGACCTACAAAAAGCGACCTAATATACACAAAAAGCGACCTAATATAATGATAATATGGATCTCCAGAGCAGTGTTAGATATTTAAGGAGCTTTTAAGAGCTGAAACAGTAACGAGTTCATTTAAAGTTAAAGGACAGTCTAGAGTTTGACTCTGTATCACCAACAACCAGTTAATAGGAGTCAGAACTGCACTGTTACAGATTCTCTCCTCTTAGAAAAGACACTGGCTTTAAAAAGAAGCTTGTTTTCAAACTTGCACACAAATGAAACATTATCTGTATGTTCTTTATCACTTTTATGCTTCTTTTATTGTTATTCTCTATAAAGCATATTATATGTCCTCATTGTTTAACGGCGTTCTCTAGAAATAAACCTGAGTCACCTATTTTTAGCAACATCCACTCCAGGAGAGTTGGTGTGTGTTACTTATCTGTAGTATTTTAACCCCAGTATTTGTGTACATAGTGTAGTGTGTTTCATATTGAGGGTTTCTGCAGTTTTTATTGGATTTATTTTGACTTTAGCTTTATATTGTTCTTGTCTCCGTGTCTCTGAGCAATTATAGCATAAACAGTTTCTTCCTGGATCAATAAATTTTCAGATTCTGAAACATCCCAGGAGGGGATGAAGTGAGAAACTGCCTCCTCCGGTTTGGTTCTTCTGCAGATCAGGGGTTTTCTTTGAAGTCTGATGGATTGGAGCCCCGCAGAAGCCGCTGGTCTGTTTGTTCTCTGTGCGTAATGTAAAAGTTGTGTTTTGCTGTTTGTGTCCTCTGTTCTCAGGGAAGCAGTGTTTTCTGGTTCTGCGTCAGCAGCAGTTTAACGTCCAGGCGCTGGTGGCTGTGGGAGATCGAGCCAGCAAGCAGATGGTCAAGTTTGCCGCAAAGTGAGTACGGGGCGGATCTTCCTGTCTAACAATGGTGGGAAAAGTCACCTCCCAGCGCCGGCTCCTGTTTTAACACGTTCAGGGACGATCGATAATGTTTCACTCCTCGACACAAAGGGCTGTTTTTGTTTTTTTTTTTGTTTTGTTTTAGTCATTCAGCAACGTAATGGGCCTCCCTTCTTAAGATAACAAACAGAGGACAGATCAGAGGACGGACAGAGAGGTCTAAAAGCCTGGCTGTAATGAATTAGTGCCAGTTTGGGGTCAAAAAGTGGACTACAAACACGCCCCCCCCCCCCTCCAACTCCCCCCTAGGCCCAAAATTAGCTCATACAGTCCCCGCATGATTGACAAGACACACAAGTCAGTCAGGTTTATATGTGCAGCCTGTTATCGTAGACATTCAGTGGGCTCTACAGTAATATAACATTGAGAATATGCGGAAAACAGCTAAAGAATAAATAAAAATGAATTGAAAAAGTGTACTGGAAGTGCAGATATTTAAAGGAGAAGCCGGTTTCTGTGAATTCCAATCATTTTTTCCAAAGTATTTTAAATGAGTGTTTGAGAGTGAAATGGTTGATTGTAATGGAGCTCCAATCCACTGATTGTAGTGGAGCTGAGTGGAACCAGATGTGTCCAACACAAATCCAGCTGTTTTATTCACTATCGCCCCCCCAGTGAAGCTCCATGAGTGTTTATATGGATGTTGATGATGTAAAATACTAAATCACTTTTCCTTTGAGACTATTTGACCTCACGATGCCCTGCATGCATGCCCTCCACCATGAATAGGTTTAGTTTTAGGACCAAATTCTTCTCAAAGCTTTTAGAGGCACATGTCTGGTTCCATTCACCTCCACTGTGAACAGTTCTGACTCCACACCAGACCCACTCTAAACTTAAACACTAAATTATGCAAAACATTAGTGGATAAAACGGTCAGATCTTTACACCCTTTGATGAACGTTAGGTGTTTGTTGATGATAAAAACATGAACCCCTTTACAAGGCTTTTGCTCTCGCTTGAAAAGGAGAGAAAATCGAGGTCATGTTTTTGCATAAGAACAGGTTACGTATTTGCATGTTCTGCATTAGAGTTCAGGTTTGCCCACTCGAAGACACCTGATTCAGCTCAGAGTTTAAGTGCCAGGTTTGCTCAGATCTTTCATATTAACGAAGGAAACGTCTCATTTGCATCTAACTCCGATATGATGAGCTGTGTGGGCTCTCAGAAACGTCAACCAGTTTCTCATGTGGAACCTGAGATAATTTATCTAATTTAAATTATAGACAGGGAGTGACAGGGTTCCAGCCTGAAATGCAAATGTAAAGATGTTTTTTTTAGGTTTGTGGTGTTATACTAACAGAACTTTTGCATGATTGAAAAGCCCCAGGTGTTTAAATGTTTAATACCACCTGTCTGGTGTGAAGGTCCTCCTCAGTCCATCAGCTCTGACCTGTCGAGGTCAAGACACCACAAGACCTCTGAAGGCCTGTAAGCTGTGAGGTGGGGCCTCCATTTATCAGAATGGTTTATCCAGGATCAGATTGAGATCTAAGGAATCTGGAGGTCTTTGTGTTCCTCAAATTGTTCTTTAAAGGTCCCATGGCCTGAAAATTTCACTTTGAGATTTTTAGCTCTAATATGAGTTCCCCTAGCCTGCCTTTGGTCCTGCAGTGGTTAGAAATGGCGATAGCTGTAAAGAGTGGTGTGATCATCCTGCTCCGCCGCTGAGAGAACGACAGCTCAGAGACCCGATCTGGAATTTGGCCCTGTATGATGTCATACAGGGAAAGGTTACCTCCCATTTCTCATGCTTTGCCCACCCAGAGAATTTCTCCAACCTCCACTAAAAAATAAGCTCCACCCACTGTCAATGCTATATGTCAGAAACCACATTTTCCTGTAGAGACATGATGGCCTACAAATGAGTGAAGCGGCAGTTACTCAGAGCTTAGATGTACAAATGTATTCATGCAAGCCTCTGAAGAAGACTCTCCTCCTCATTATCATTTAAAGCTACAGACACAGCAACGGCGTCCTCTGGAAATCACATTGTGGGGCTGACTGGCTCTAAGTGGCTGTAATTCTGCACCAAGGCTGAATTTCGGAAAAGGACTTCAGATACAGTATTAGGGACCACTAAGATCTCTATAAAAGCAGCATGGGATCTTTAACAGTGTTTTCAGTATGTGGGGGATCATCCTGCTGAAAGAGGAACCGCCATTAGGAACAGTGGCTCCATGAAGGCCTGAACTTGGTCTGCAGTGTTTAGGAGTTAATTCAGGACCCAAGGTTCTCCAGTAGAACATCATTCAGAGGATCACACTGCCTCCCCTGCTTCGTCGTCTACCTGTTGTGCATCCTGTTCCATCTCTTCACCAGGTAAGCAATGGACATGCACACAAGCGTCCACATGCTGTAGGAAAAAACATGATCCGTCAGATGAGGACACTTCCAGCACTCCATGGTCAAGTTCTGGTGATCACGTGCCCACTTTTGGTTACTGAACCTTGGTTGCCTTGGGTTCTCGGGTTCCTCTTTCCTGGAGCACTTTTGGTAGATTCTGACCATCGCACACCAGGGACTCCTGTCGTGTTGGAGATGTTCAGTCATCCAGACATCATAGTTTGGTTCTTCTCAAAGCGCCTCAGATCCCTTTGAACATTTTTCAACATCGATTTCAAGAATTGATTGTCTAACCAGATCATGATCATGTTCTTCACTTCTCCTGCAGTGGGTTTGAGCTTCACAGTGGTGTCATAAAGACGCCAGGCCTCACTGCCAGGCCTTGTTACTGTACATCAGGCTAAACTGTTGATCCGCTGCCAACACATGGGTCGTGCTGTGAATTTGTGGCCGCTTGCTCATATCAGGAACTCCAGTCTGAGTGTTCTTCTGTTTTCACACCTCTAATGCACTCTGGAAAGCCAGACAAGGTTTGTGAACCTCAGAGTTATGCCTTTGTTTAGGAGCCAGACGAGGACGACCAGGCGAGTGTATTTGTGCAGCACATTTTCACACTTGGAAGTCATTCAAGGTGCTTTAAAGTGATTAAAATGAGCCTAAAAAGGAAAGTAATTAATAACATGCCCATAAGAATAACTAATATTGCATGAAGGTGAGTTTTAATTCAGTAAAAATAAGGTAATCAGAAGTAGGTAAAGTGATATAAGTGATTGTTTTTAATTAAAAATATAGACAGACAGAGAGAAAGAGACATAGAGACAGACACGAAAGAGACAGACATATAAAGACACAAAGACACAGAGACAGTTGGACAGAGAGAGAGAGACATAGAAAGAGAAAGAGACAGACACAGAGAGAGCAAGAGAGAGATGCAGAGAGACAGACAGACAGTTTACGATGCTCACGCGGGTGAACTATTTTAGCGGGCGGCAGAAGAATATGCAGTACCGCGCCGCATAAGTGATTGAGTTCATATCTTAGCGCAAGGATATAATAACGTGTAGCAATACAGTCCCCTGCCAGTCACAGTCCTGATAGATGATTCCAGGCTTGTGGTTTGATACTCACCTTTTTTTTTTTTTTAACAAGTTATAACTCAATTCAGTAGTACATTATTTACAATTGAATCTGAATAAAGACAAATAATATTTTTTTTATTTCTGCTACAATTTGGCAAAGCTGGAAGGTCCTACGCTTCTAATTTGTGTGTAATTTTTTGATATAATAACAGGTGAACGGGTGGGTGTGGTGCTGTACTGTGGACCCATGCAGGACTCACCTACCTCATTTTGTAATTCTTGCTCCTTTGCACATTTCCTTAATTTAGCAAATGCACAGTTAATGTCAAAATATCTTATTTGTACAAGATATATATAAACTCAACTCTAATCTCGGCATTTGTGTGGACAGCAAAGCTCTGTTTTATTGATCAGAGAAATGCGTTTTCTGCTGTTCATATGACAAACGTTTTGAATCTTTGAACACTGGGGTGTAACAGAGCACCAGAATATTGTGATCTTGCACCGAAAAATATGCAACTAGCATGGGTCAACAGTACAGCACCACACCCACCCGTTCACCTGTTATTATATCAAGAAATTACACACAAATTAGAAGCGTAGGACTGGTCTACCAGGGGGGTAGATGTTATGTAGTATTAGAGATTATTTATGGTGAGTGTGTGTGTTAGTTGTGTTAAATAGTGAGTCCTTCTCAACAGTCACCCTCCTCCAGAGCCGTAGCTGCTCCGTTGTTGGACTTGTGGAGTAGTACCTGGGCCTGCCAGTGGGGGCGCAGTACTCTCTGAAGTACAAAGTCTGTTTTGAAGCTTTTAACTGAGAATAAATAGAGGTTTGACTCGAAGAACAGTCTGTCCTTGTTTTATTCTCTCTCACGCTCACCACGATATAGTTTGACCTGCGTTCTATGATCCCAAATCCAGTGGAACAAAAATCTCTCTCACTGGAGAGCAGTGAACACACTGTGATTATGACGGTGTGTACATTATGGTCAAATACATGGAAATTTTCACTTATATGTTACTTCTGCAGGCTACCCACCCGTATGTAATGACTGACCTGCCCGCATATCCGTTAAAATCTGTCCGTTTTAGCACCCCGCAGGTGCCCGACCCGGTGCAGGACTCTGGTAGCTGATGATGTCCATTAATTATACTCTCAGCTGTTAAGAAGTCCAATGGCAGTGGGGAAGGAGGAGTTGTTGAGTCAGCAGGTTCTGGATTTCACACCTCTGAACCTTCGTCCCGGGGGCGGAGGTGTGAACAGTCCCTGTTGAGGGTCTTTAAGGATGGAGGCTCTTCTCTGTACTCTGCGATGGTAGATGCTCTGCAGAGGGGACAGCGGAGTCCTTGTAGGCTAAAAAAGAGGAGAAACTCTCGTTTCTCTCAGGTGTTAAAGGGGAAGTCAGGTCGTGATGTTGAGGCTGGAAAACCGCCGTTCATGTGACCTTACCGCTGTGTCAGGCGGTGGTTCCCAGACGCTGTGCCTCTTCTACTGGTGGATCAGGCTGGTGGTAAGAACGTGACGCAGCAGACCTCGTCTAACCTTCCCATCTAAACTTCCTCCATCGTGTGGTGGACGAGTCTGACCTCTGCTCTCACTCTCTCGGGGTCATTCCAGGTCTGTCTGTGAAGAGAACCGAATTTAAAAGAAAAAGAATCTCAGGGGGTTTTGGTGCTTGTTCTTTCTACATTCCTTTAAGAAGCTGCATCACTACCATTTTCCTATGAAACTGAAGTCATGCGCATCTATTTATTTATTTATGTATTTATTTATTTATTACCTCAACCCTAATGAAATGACTGCAGTATGCAAATAAACCATCTAACTGATCACAGTGCCCTGGAAGCTCTGGAATTTTTTGGATGAATTGAGGCTTTATTGTAGCTGTTATTTATGTCAGAATGATACAGACAAGTCTTAAGCCATAGCACAGTATTGCTTCACCTGTAGCGGTCATGCAATACATGTAGCAACATAATCACAACAGTACTGGTAGTCATGATATCTCTCTTCATATCTCTTTTCATCGTACCATGAACACTTCCAGCGCCAAACCGCTTTAACGGACAACTCTTCAGTTACTCACTTTTAACTACGAAACAATGGTTTTCTATTAGATACTGAATAATTCGTAGTCAATACTGAATGATTCATAGCTGCTATTAAGCAATTCATTGTAGTTTCTGAGGAATTCATAGTGGCTACCAAAGATTTTAAAAGTGAAAATTTGTCATACATGAACACACCACAGCACAAAGTGTGAACAGCACGAAATTCAGCCTCTGCATTTAACCCATTCACCAAGTGAAGCAGGGGGCAGCAGGAACACAGCGCCCAGGGAGCAGTGTGTGGGGATGGTACCTTGTTCAGGGTACCTCAGCTGTGCCTAGCGGTCTTGGGAATCGAACCCGGACTTTCTGATCACAGGGCGAATGCCCTAACCACTAGGCTACCAACTGCTACCAGCTATTATGAAATAGTTGATACTGAATATTTCATAATAGATACTGAATCCATCAAAATGGATACTGAACACTTTGTGGCAGGTACTGAATAATTCAACGTAAAAATCGAATAAGTGTTTAAAATAGACACTGGATACTTGTATCTGGCAGACACTGAAACTTTAGTTATTGAGTATTTACCATATTTACTGAGTAGTAGTGATACGTTTGAACATGTTTATGTGAACTGTAGAGTAATTGTGAGAGGATTGAATCACTCTGCAGTTCTGGATCAGTGTTTAGCTGAATAAAGAGTCTGATAGTGGGGCTGTTCTGATGGTGAGCATCTCCTCCAGCTTCCTCTTCTCGATTATGTAAGACTCTGCGGTTTAGAGTGGCAGTTGAGCGGATTGCAGCGCTGCTGTGAAAGTGTGAAATCACGAATGATGAAACAAGCCAGCGCCGCATAAACAACCTGCTCAGGGCCCGAGACCTGCCGCTCTGAAGACCTCGGGGCAGCGTGGGTTTGTTTTGCAGCTTGAAGTGTGAAACCCAAGTCCAAGCTGCAGGACTTTTATTCGTTTAATTTAACCATCAAAAGTTTACATGTTTTAACTTATTAATGTCTTTTTCACAAACTTATCAAAGCTGTGAATGCTGTTCAGGGGGTTCTTGAGGGTTGAGTACAGAGTGGTTCGGTGTAGCACCGTGATCACTCTGAGATCCCCTGGAGTGTTTGTGGTTCTCTCTGTGATTCTCAATAGAAACCCCTATATACTCCACATTTGCATGTTACTCACTTAATATTCATTTAAAAATACGCTCAATATTCTTTACTAACAAACATATGTAACGTATTTTTGCCTTTTGAGTCCCTTTTTATTTTAATTTGTCACAACTGACCTACAAAAGGCCACATAATAAAATTATAATTTTATTTTTAAGGAGCTATTAAGTGCTGAAACATTTAACAAGTGGGTTTAAAGTTATTGCACTTTTGTTCATATCGCAGTACTTTTAAAATAGTGCACAATACGAAAAATATTATTATTCTAAAACAATACTTTCGAATGCATTATTGAATTTTGCACATAATGCGATTGTCATGCGTTTAATCATGATTAAAAATTGTAATCCTTGCCCAGCATCAATATATATTACGTTTTTGAATCGCGAATAATCGCGCAGTGTCCTGAGATTGAAATTCTCCTTCAGTCTAAACTCGCCGTGACTTCAGTGCTGCTGTTCGTCATTTTGAGTGCAGATGGGGACGGGGTTTCAGTGTTTGAGTGGAGGTTCTTGTTTTTGCCCTCTGAGTCTGTGTGGGAATATCAGTGAGAGGAAATCACCTAAATCACCCTGAGCAACTTAAAAACAAGGCAGAATACGCTCTGCACACTTAGAACCTTGACTGCCTGCGGATTGGTGGCAGGAAATCACCTAAATCACCTCCAGAAAGACGAGAAACAAAAAAGAAACAAAGACTCCATCACTCTCTGCTTTTTCTGACACCCATCGCCTTGCTCTGTGTGTGTGTGTGTGTGTGTGTGTGTGTGTGTGTGTGTGTGTGTGTGTGTGTGTGTGTGTGTGTGTGTG
>JBBPDC010012138.1:0-13376 GCA_037974485.1 Hemigrammopetersius urotaenia | reverse complement strand
ATTCCGTATTACTTCAATCACGTCTTCTCCGTCGTACCGTGTATTCTCCGAAAGACATCATGTACCGAACCATGACCGATGTACCGTGACGCTTCGGTATGAATACATGTACCGTTACAGCCCTAGTAAATAGATACAAGCGAATAAACTCTGCAACTGGTTAGACCTTCAGAGGAGCACGTTTTTACCATATATGTATCCAACCTTTGACACAATGCTTTGGCTTAATGCCTCAAAAGTAAACTGGCTATAAAGCATATTGAACTGTTATATATTTTTTTATTGCTGAGAAATTGCATGGTGTAGATTCCAAACTCTGAATCCACACCACATCCATGGTTGTAGGTGGACATGGAAATATTTCATTACGGTTTGAATGCTGTGAAAAGTTATAACAACAAAAGGAAAAAGGTCAAGCACATGGCTGATACAGAAGGTTACACCTGACTACCTGCATGGCTCACAAAAGCTGCCTTTGAATAGAAGGTTACAATCGCAGCTTCTACAGTAACATATAGCGCATGAGCAGCCTATCATTAATTCATTACTTTTCACTAATGGTATTTGTTTGAATTGTACATTGGTAAGATGATTAATGCAAAATGCTCAATAGCATTTAAATTGTGTATCAAAATGAAAAGAAAAAAGTATGATTAGTGGAATAAACTAACAGCATGAAAATTTCACTATATTAAGGGGAAAATGCAGTGGCTTAATTCAGGGCATGAATTAATCCAGCACTGGCTTTAAGACAGCTTGGATATTGTGGGTAGCCTACAGTTATACATGCTGAAACAGCACTTACCACTTTCACGAGCTGCGAGATAGAGACCTCAAACTCCACCGTCACTGGATCTGACACGTTCTCCACCGGCCGGATGAACTGATTATACCTCCTGAACAAGCGCCGGAACAGCCTGTCCTCGCCTTTAGACGACAAACACTCTACACACACACACACACACACACACACACGCACGCAAGCACGCACATACACACACACACACACACACACACATGCGCGCACACACACAGGCATGCACAAGGATATGTGTCAGAATTGTATAATTGCAGTGCCTAGTGAGCATCTTCAGCAGGAAAGCAACAGGAGGATACTTATAGAGCTGTTTCCTCTCATATCCTAGTTTTTTTTTTGATCAGCTAAAACAGATTTGCTTTGGTTTTGCCCTGAAGTTAAGAAGCTAATGCAGCTAACTAACAATGAAAGTATATAACCCACAAACATTAGCATTCTATTGTAATGGTGGGTTGGAGACTGGATGTAGGTGCGCAATCCCAATTTAATAAACAGACACACAGCCCAAACTCAAGATCATCCAAAGGGGTAAATACAAAGACAAACGCAAGCTACAACAGGTAGCAATGTTAACAAAGAATCCAACACTAAAGACACAGTGGTATATATACTAACAAGGACTCACTTATGCGGTTTCGAACTAGAGCCCAGGTGATATATTGGCTGCTAGTGATGACCCATGTTTTTACTGGTATACAAATATATGTAAAACACATATACACAGATCTCTTTAACCCTTTCTCTCTCTCCATATTCTGTATGGAGGTTTGGGCTTAATTCAAGCAGGAGGCTTGGGTTTAATTCCCACCACGTTGTCCCAATACAGTTCAAAACTGTTTAGCAAATATGAAAAAAGGAAAATAAAAGAAGAAATTAAAACTGAATTAAAAGCAGAAAATGTTTGTATGAGTCTTGTACCTTGTGCACTGCACATTTCAACAGAAAGGACAAATACAGACTTAGATGAAGAGATCAATGAAGTAAAACAAAGTGATTCAGTTTTTATCACATCCTGCTGCTCCGTCAGAGATGTGCAAAGCTGAATGTGTGCGAGTGTGTAAGCGCGAATGTGCCGTGTCTGGACTGGTGCATATCTGTATGAGCTGTAGCTCTTTGCTTTTAGCGCATTCCTCAGGGTTCCCTCTAAGAGCGCTGAGCCTTGTTGCTGAGGTCAGGGGTTACCCTCAGCTATCGTCATGGAGACCAGGGGCAGCCAAGTGGAAAATGGGACGGCTTTCAGAAGCCTGTGACGCACTTAAACATGTCAGAGAGGAAACATCAGCCAGGGTTCAGCCACCACACACGGCTTTCAACAAAACCACACTCAACAGTTTACCCGCCTCAAATGAGTAAAAATGAGTATGTTACATTAGAACAGTTTGGTTTCTCTGTTGACTTACTTCATAGAGCTGTTCATATGGTTTCTGGAACGGAATAAAAACACTGTTATCTTTAAACAGGCTTTGATTATTTCAGTCTTGCATTATAAATCAGTCAACACGCCTGTGAATAACTCCAGAATAAAGATTTTTTCATTGTTTCAAAGCCATTCTTGTGCAACTCGCAGAAATCGAGCATCAGGTTTGCCAACGCTTACAGAAAAACTTTCAATTTGAGGGAAAAAAAAAACAACACATTCAGTAAACACAATGTTTGAAACTGCTGGCTACCATGTGGTTTTGACAGGAAGCATGATTGGTGGTATGTTATCATTTGCTAATTTGGCCAAAGTTGCCGGATAATCTAGCTGTATTAAACTTGACAGGTCTTAATAAGTGTTCGCTTTTGTACAGTACCTTCAGCTAAAAATGACACTAAATATCTCACCTGCAAACCAGTGACTCGACTCAGATGCCTAAGAGTAGAGACTCACATCCCAATAACTTTACACTTAACTTGTACCACAAAGACTCATTTTGGACCCACCATAGAAACATCCCAGAGGCTATAGACTCCACTTAAACTTGTCCCTAAGAGACTTGAGACTTCTCTCAGACTTAAATTCTAGAGACTTGAATTTGATTAGCACCCCACTCACTTGACTGTAACACAGAAACTAAAGGCTCAACTTCACCTTATACCCCAGAAAATTGAGTCTGTCTTGGATTGGTAACACAGAGACTTGAGACTTGACATTGACTAGCACCACAGAGACTCGACTTTCACTCCCACCCCAGAGACTAGAGACTAAACTTCAATCACACTCCAGAGATTTAAGACTCATTTTCAATTTGCACTCCAGTGACTTGAGACTCTACCTGGACTTGCACCCTAAAGACTTAGATTTGTCTTGAACTTGCACCGAAGAGTTCTGACTCTTAACTGACACTTTAGATTTTCTGCATGGTGCCTAATTGTTTTTTGTTAGCTTATTAGCCACATTAGCCTTGTAGCTTCAGTTCAGAACTAAAGAAGCAAACACATGTCTGGTGCAAATGTGATCAATAACCTTAATGAAAATATGGCCAAACCATCATATTTAGACAAGAGAGTTAACTAGAGGAACATTATAGCACAGAAAATCTTGAGTTGTGAATTTGTCCCAAGTATTAACAGTTACTCCCAATAAAAAGTACTTAGAAGTGCAAATTTAATCCTCTAAGACTCCAGTGAACCTTTTGAACCAGTTTCTAGTGTGTTCACCTCCCTAGAGCTTTAGTAAGCTTTAGAAGGTTAATATGCAGTGACTTGTGAGGAGCTGTGAGCTTCCAAAGTTGAGTTTTAGAGTTCAGAACACTTAGACACACTCACAGGGTCACTCAGTAGCTCTGGCTGCAGTGTGTGTGTGTGTGTGTGTGTGTGTGTGAGAGAGAGAGAGAGTGTGTGTATTGTCTTTATTCCTCTTTTAATTGCTTCTGCCTTTTAACTCTCCATTGGCCTTCTCTGTTAATTGGGTTAGCCAAGGATAACGAGGCCTTTCGTCCATTAATTAAAAAAACTTCAGGCCGATTAAAACACATAAGGCTCAACGTACAGTTTGCGAGAGCTTGTTTTTGTCTGAACTCTGGAGGGGTTATAAGAACCAAAAACTTCTAAACTGAAGTGACATCTTACATCTAAAACAGTGTCTTGGACCTTTTGTGCTCCGGAGAGAATTTGTCCGGGACATTCTGTGATCGGCAACAGCGCCTCTCTACTTAAACCTGCCAAAGTTATTTCCTGTTTTTGTTGTAGCATTATTAAGTCAGTAGAGGAGTGACGTCTTGTCCTTGTGTTGCAGTGAGTCAGCCAGGAAAGGCTAAAATATTAATTCAAAAGTCAGAGCTGTCGGGTCAAATTTGGTGGGAGTTTTTCATCTTTATGGACCTTCATAGCAAAGAAAAAAAATGCATAAATTCTGTCTTTTTCTAGTTTGGTGGTATTCAAGTTGTAATGTGGGTTGAGGGAGGACTGAAGAGACGCACATGTGAGTAGAAGATTTATTGTGAGAGATAAATGCAGAACGAGAATGCAACGTAAAAAAATGGATGGTAGCAAAAGAAAAGACAGATAATGAAGCAAGCTACTAATAGGAGAAGTAACACGGATGACCAACAAACTGAGGCAGATTCACAAGAGTATATATGCAAGATATGAAAGCAGGAACACCTGGGAAAGTAGAGCAGGAGAACAGACAACATGCGAAACCACTAAACCGCATGGCACTGGAACAAAAATGGCAGGCAGGGGCAACACATGACAGGATGTTACACAAGTACACTTACTTTTTACTGAATATAGTTTAGCACATTATTTAAGTACTGTTTAAACTTTTTCATTATTTAGTTTAAACCATAATGTACACCGCAGTCATTTTTGCAGAACAAAGTAATCCTCTTCATGCTTTACATGTTTGTGCAAACTTAAAGCTGCAAATACAGTATGTAAGTTGAACCTAGCCTATCCCACTAGTGTTAGGGCAAAAGGTGATGAAACACCCTGGACAGGTCACTGAGATTCAAACCTAGGGGCAATTTAGCATCTGCAGTTCACATATGAGGTCTTTGGACTGTAGGAGGAAACTGGACATAGGATCCTCAACTACCTTCTCCAAGAATCAAACCCAAAACCTTCTTGTTGTGTGGCAATAGCACTACCCACTGTGCCACTGCGCTTTCCTGTCGGCTTAAACGGCAATGTTTGATCTGTATGTATGTATATTTGTATGCAGTTTTTTCAGTGGCACATGGACAATGGGTTTCTGCATAAGAACCATTTACAGTCTGATTTCCTCCCATGACTGTTTGAAGATATGAAGACCTTCATTCAGTAAAATATCTTTTGCTTGGCCATTTTTAAAAGCCCCGTAGTGGTTATTATTATTGTATATATTTTAAAAATTACAATAACTTTCTACATGACAACATAACATCTGACACCTAGAGCATCAACAAATAATGGCTGAACATCCATATAAGGAGTTTTTTTCCTTATGTGGACAAGTTGCTGCCAGCATGGATCTGCTCTTGTTCTAGGGAGTAAATAAATTAGCCATTGTGAATTATCTACATACAGAAAACATTTACTGCCACCCCATACATTTCAAATGCCAGTGCGTGTGATGGTATGAACCATTAACAACCAGAAGGCAGTGTGGGTACCATAGCCAAAATTCATGGCAAAGCAGTTCTATGGCTGCGTGAAAAATGGTTTAAGCTCCAAGCCTTAAAAGATTAGTATGTTCACAGACTTTCTATTACTTTGTACCGTTATTATTATTATGGAGGATATACTTAACATTGCCCCTATATTGGCAACTATGTTTTGATAACCTGGTGATAACCTAGCAACCACCCAACAACTGACTAAAATCTAACAACACCTTAGCAAGTCTGAGGAACCGCTTTCATACTTCCTCAGGGAACGTTCTTCTCTCATCAACAACAGCAATAACCCTTATATGTTAATCAGCAAGCTTACTTGCATAGTATCCAGTGTACCTAAAATTGGTTTAGAAACGCAGTTAGATGATCAAACCCCATGATCTCCATAAGCTGAACCTCCTGACCAATTAGATCAACCCTGTGCTTTCGGTTCACGACCCAGTGGACTAAGCAGGAGAGAAGCAGTAAGGTTATCCAGTGGCGTAATTACTGGAAGGCTGCCAGGGTGATGATGGCAGAAAGGTCTGGAAGAAAATATTAAATTAATGGTTCATAAGCATTTAGAGCAGCATGCTCCACTTGGTCAGATGAGTTTATCCACTGTAGCCATTAAAGGGGACAATTATGTCCACAAATGTAGCACAGGTTTTTATTCTGAATATGCTTTCATTCAGCTCCCTGAAAAAAACAGGAACAGAAATGTATGTGTGTGTGTGTGTGTGTGTGTGTGTGTGAGATATAATATTGGTGCCATAGTACGCAGTCACATTGCTCTTTTTAAAGACTATTTTTTGAGACATCATTGCCTATTGCTGTACTATTCATGTGTATTTACACAATCACAATTCTTATAATTAATAGACTCTTTTCAACATTCTGTCAATAACTATGAAATTCAAAACATTCTAAAATATCTCATCTTCTCATAAACGCTGATGTGTTGCAGATTAAGGGGTTCAGAATGTGAACTTTCCACACAATTTTGTCATTCCTTGCTATGAGCTCTGAGTGGTAAATAATATATATAAAGTTATACTGTGCTCCTGGTATTGCTAGCCATGACTAGAACATGCTGGACCTCAGAACAGAAGAACCTGAGCTAATTGAAACTGCCAGAACTAGCTGTACCAACTTCAGGGCTTTCACATGAAAATTTGTTTATATTGTCAGCGCCTCATGCTACAGACTAAGTGGCTCTCTGGAAGATAAGGGCAAAAAAAGTAAAGGAAGAGGTAGATTAGCTCTTAATATCTAAACTGAAACCACTGTGTGTACAGATGTAGATACAGAACTCTGGAAACAGTTCGCTGGCAATTAGTCCTTCTTATTCTGACCCCAAGAGAGAGAAAGAGAGAGAGAGAGAGAGAGGGAGACAAATAGAGACGGAGAGAGAGGGAGGGAGAGAGAGTAGAGAGAGAGAGACAAATAGAGAGAGAGAGAAAGACAGAGAGACAGAGAGACAGAGAGACAAAGAAAGTGAGAGAGAGAGAGAGAGAGAGAGAGAGAGAGAACAGAGAGAGAGGAGGGAGACAGAGAGAGCAAAAGAGAAAGAAAACAGAGGAATAAGAAATTAATGAAGAAAGAGAGAGAGAAGTGAGGAACAAACAGAAAAGGTAGAAAAGAGGGAAAAATATGAATGAAGTCAGAGAGAAGATGTCACGACAGGGGGGGGTTAAGGACAACGCCCCCATTCCCCACCCACGTTGTATCCCACAGCCCAAGTCCAAGGTGGTAGTCCCGCCACGGGAAGGCCTTCGGCTGGCAGGGTGCTCTCTGTCCCCCAGTCCGGGCTCTAGAATCCCAGCCCTACGGAGCACCCCGCCGGGCGCTACCCAGCGGGACCACCGCTGCAGTTCAACATGACGGCCCATCCGTGGGCCTCGTTCGAGCACTCACCGCGCCCCTAGCATGTTCACGGGGGGATTCAGCCCGGGTGTTGGGATATGCGGATGCTCCAGTGAGAGCAGCGGGGATTGTGCTGGGTCAGGAGGAGGGTGACGGAGGCGAGGAGCAGGTACGGGACGTGGCCTGCGCTCCTCCTCCGCGCCGGGCCCACCGTACCTCTCTGTGCCGGCCTCGTTCTCGGGTGGCGTGGGGGAAACCGCCTGCTCCGGCGGCTCGTGAAACGCCGCCCCCCCTTGGATGGCACTGGAAACAACGCCCTCTCAGGCGGCTTGGGAGACGCCGCCCCCTTGGATGGCACTGGAAACAACGCCCTCTCAGGCGGCTTGGGAGACGCCGCCCCCTTGGACGGCACTGGAAACGCCGCCCTCTCGGACGGCTGGCCGACCGCACCCTCTGGTGGCTTCGCAGGGTTTGCTTTGGCCCTGCCTTCAGGGGCAGGGAGTGAGGCCTGCAGGACCATCCGTGCGTGAACCTTTGGAGGCGTAGCGGGGACCAGGCGGCCGATGGATCCGACGTGCACCACCACACCTCCACGGAGCCGCGGGTCTCTCAGCTCGCCGGTAGGAGTACCTACCCGGGAGCTCTTCCGCGGCAGAGTCGGAGACATAGGGGGCCACAAAACGCTCCGGATCTATGATCGGGGATCCGTCGATCCACCCGTACCATAGAGAGCCCTGGTCTTCGTCATCATCCTCTGACTCCCCTCCATTAATCAGCTCACGGATCGACCACCGACGCTCTGTCGGTCTGTCCGCGAGGCTGGTCTCATTGGCCCCACTCCAACTGCAGTCCTCCGGCAGAGCCGCGCTACTCACTTCCAGCGCCCAGGCGTTCAGGCCGTCGTTCCATCCACGGATTGCCTCGTAATCCGTGCCTCCTTTTGTTTGGTAGCGGTCGGTCAATCTATCACGACAGGGGGGGTTAACCCACTGTCGTGATTTACCTCAGGGGCAGCAGGGACAAGACAGACAGGCTTCCATGATGTCAGGCTCTTTATTACATGAATGTGAAAACAGGAACAAAAGAAACCTGGCTCAAGGGCCGCTATAAACATGAACGTGAAACGTGAACACAAACAAACAGCATGTAAGGCGAAATGAGGCGATTGACCAACAAGGGAATGAACACAACACAGAACTCATTAAGCACTAAACAGTCAGTCATTAAGCACTAAACACAAACAGATGAAAACTCACGTGACAAAGGAACTAAACTGAACAGGAAATCAAAATAAAAGTCCCAAAAATGAACAGAAAAGCAGTGGCCCCTACTGGCCACTGACCGAACCGTCACAGAAGAGAAAAACAGAGACAGAAAAACAAGACAAAAACAGAAAGAGATTGATAGAGAGAAAGACAGAAAGAGGGAAACAGAAAAAAAGTGAAAAAGGGAGAAAGAGGAGAGGAATCAAAATAGAAAGAGAAAGAGAGAAAAAAGAGAAATAAGAGGAAGTGTGAGACAAATTAAGAGAGAGGAGTGAGAGCGAGAGAGATGTCTATCATCACTCTGTCTCTCTCTCTGGTAAAGTGTAGTAGATGTTAAGTGTATTTCTGTGTTAGTGGAGGGGAAGCATCGCAGATACAATCAGACAGGAGG
Organism: Hemigrammopetersius urotaenia; assembly: GCA_037974485.1. Classification (NCBI taxonomy): domain Eukaryota; kingdom Metazoa; phylum Chordata; class Actinopteri; order Characiformes; family Alestidae; genus Hemigrammopetersius; species Hemigrammopetersius urotaenia. Next base: position 4,475 of record JBBPDC010012138.1, on the reverse strand, counting down.
GCTGTGCCTGCCACTTAGGGACCAAACACACACACACACACACACACACACACACACACACACACACACACACACACACACACACACACACACACACACTGCGGGGCACAGATGAGTGTGTGTGTGTGTGTGTGTGTGTGTGTACATGCTTTTTTCCAGGGCATGCGTCACAGAGCGTGTGTTTTGTGCGATGCGACTGTCGCACTGGGACGACTGTCACTGTCTCACTGGATCATGGATTGTGGGGGACACTGCATGTCTATGTGTGTGTGTGTGTGTGTTTGGGGTGGGGGGGCAGAGCAAGAAGAGAAAACATACTGCCTAGCAAAAGTCTGGGGACACCTAAACTTTACACTAACAAGTAATGGTAGCTCTCTAATAGATTTTCTTGTGTGGATTCTGACCATTTATGGTTTACTGACATGAATAAAAGCGCCTGAAATAGATAAAAACTAGCAAAAAAAGCTATTGAGAGACAACATTGAAACATTAAGTATAAAGTATTTTGGGATTAAACACTGCTTTTTGGTCACCTTTACTAAGGTTTATTTGTTTTACCAACTTATAGGTGCTCATCCATCTGACAGTAGACTGGCTATAGTTGTGGCTGTGAGTGTGACTGTGCGGTAACTGACCTTAGCTTTAGTGTCTTCAACTGTGTATATGAGCAGGCAAGACTGATTTGTTGCTCTGCGTTTGTTACTTTGTGCTGCTGTAGAGTTCGCTTCTAGACTCTCTCTCCCCTCCAGACTTCTATGGCAACTCGTCTCTCCATTCTCTCTCTCCCCATACTTTACGGAGGCGACTTGACCGCAAGTATCAAAGTTTTAAATGATCAATACTCTGCCCCTGATCAACTCATCTAAAAGACATGTAATACACTGGATATTAACGAAAATTCAAAATGGGTTTGCGGCACCTTTTTTGTCTATAAATAAAAATATAAATAAAAATAAAACTTAAGAAGAACAACAGTGAGATTGCTGATGCGATCACACTAACTATGGTAGCAGTAGGAGTCATGACCCTGAATCTTCCATCATTTTTTTTCTTCTTTCTGCTTTTGTCTGTAATCATCCCGTATCTAAAGAACCACATTTCTTCCTATCGCGAAAGTATGAGCTTGCACATTGGCGGCTGACCTCACGACCCCACCAGAACCCAATTTAAATTATACTGAAGAGGAGAGCGAGGCAGACATAAAGACAGTGAGGCCAACAGAGCAAAAGCGGAAGGAGACAGGCAGACAGGAGAGAGGAAGCAGAACGAGGAAAAAAGACAGTTGGTGACTTTCAAAAAGAGAGCTGCTCTGCTCTCAAGGTGAAGAGTTTTTTCTTGTGTCTCTTTTGGTTTTCTGTTTGTTTGGACCGCAGAGGTTTACCTCAGTGTGCCTCCCAGCTGGAGCCACATTGATTCAGCTTTCTCTGTAGCTCAGATCCACAGCTGAGCACAGTTATGAAGACGTGATCCGGTAAAGGAAAAAAACAAAAAATATAGAAGAGTTGGTTCCTCTGCAGAGATATTTAAGGGGTCCTGTAAGTTCAGCTTGACACAATGCGGGTTTTAAACGCTTCTCTAAACATATATCATGGAGAAGCCAACACTGAAGACAAAAACAGTGAGTCAAATGTGAGATTCAATGTGAAGAAATGGTTATTTTTTTAGGGGTTGGTTTGGTATGCTGATGCTAATGCTCGCCTCTTTCATTGGGAGTCTCAGTGGAGGCAAATGAGTGGTTTTGGAGATTACCATGATTGCAGAGAAGCACAGTATCAGAGTTTCAAAGTGGTGAATGGAACCAGACGTCTGAAGAGATTCATGCCTTTAAAATTTACCTTAGAGAAAGACACAGTACATATGGGGCGAATGCAGGGCCTTATGTCTATTTACAATCTATGTCTGATACGTATTTTTAAATGCATACAGGGTGAAAATTATTCAGTAACTACAACAAAGTATTCAGTATCTGTCACACTTTGCTGTCTCCCGTCCAAGGAGACGCACATGCAGACAACCATTTTACTATGATTCTTCATTAATAAGACAAACAAAACCAAAACTAGGCATGAGGACCGATACTCTTTACAGAAAACAAAACCGAAGACGAGCACAAAACTAAAGAATACCGTGAGGGTCGGCAGACAACCCAGACATCAGCTAAGAAACTATAAATACAGAAATTGACTTGTTTTGAATGAATGAATAAACATAATCACTTTACTTGAAACCGACCAGCGACCAACACTGTTAAAATAAGTTCAATATAAACGAAACAATGGCGGCCACCTGCGGCCTCTTACCGGATGACACAGTAGCTTCTATGAATTTTACAATAACTACTAAACTCTATTCAGTTATTGCAACAATTCCCCCTATGGGGAATTATTCAGTAACTACTTTACATTATTCAGTAACAAAGTAGCTACTGTGAATTATTCACCAAACTCAGCAAATTATGGGAGTTTATTAAAATTATATAATTAAATAATTGTTGAAGGAGTTTATTCCAATCGTGCAAACACAGCCTTCCTCCCTCCAAACCAGTGCTCCCTCTAGCCAAGAACAGAGTGAAAGAACCTTCCCTAACAACTGCCGGCGGAGTCTGAGCTTAATTCAGGCTGTGAACTTGCATTAGACTGTGGGACATAAACACACCAGAGGGACAAAGGAAGACTTCCCAGCAGTTTATATTTTTGCATGCGATTACCTGCTAGCATAAATGTGCAGACATGGATATTTACTGTGCTTCAGCCCCAGGGAGGCACTTTCTTTCACAGTTTTGTACTTTTCCTGCTTTAACACGGCACATTTGGCTCATTAGCTAATTACCAAACCCGCAGCATGGTGGATCTGGTGGGCCTGAACAGGAAACACACTTAAACTGTAGAACCTCAGGTGTTGAGCTTTCAAAACCTGGTCTATTAAAGCAAGTCAGATAAAATACACCCACATTATCCCTCTAATGAGCCTGTGGGCTTCACTGGAGAAGTTTCAAATAAAAGCCCTCAAAAACAGTGATGCTAAGAAAGTCCAGCAGATTTTCCTTCAAGGGAATCTTGGATACAGATGATCTGTGGTTTATTTGTTGCATGAGCAGTTGGTTTATGAAGTTTTTTAAACACAGTTAACAAGATGTACTGAACTCTGCTTTGAAGCCCCTGAATTATATATTTGCTGCTAATATTTTCATATTAATTTTTAGCTATTGCTGTCATACATACACACACAAACTTTGCTGATAATTCATATCAATCACAAGATATAGTGTAATAATACTAACTTCTATAATAATGCTAATGTCTGAGTCTATGGGATTCTAGTAGCATATTAGCACTAAGCTAACAGAATTGTATATTTTTATTTCTGACATCTGAACAATTTAAACATCCTGATTAGAGACCTGAAGCAGGTAAAAGACATTGTGAGTTGCAACTGGTATAATAAGGGCCTTGTAATGAGTTGCCTCTGTTTATTATTTGAAAGATTCTCAGATTCGCTGCTCATATCGAGGACCTCCAGAAGGTCTCATCCACTGAAAATCAAAACATGACCGGCTGATTCCTGACAGTTCTTATTATGTTGGAGATCAATGTGATACATTATTACGTAAATGAACTAAAATGACAAATGCAACTGTTTAAATCTCAGAAATCAAACAAAAATGATGCATAAGAACCAATGTTTTCTAAATAACACCCTACAAAAAGTGCAGCTGCTGCATTCTTGAAAGATCTTGTACCAAAAACATCCCACAGGAAGGACTCCTAAGATTAATCAGACTCTGATGTTCAGCATGGCGCTGAAAGCTGAAGCGTTTCTTTATCTGCGCTGCTGGTGTGTGCTGTTGTGCCAGAGTGAGATGTCAAACTCTCCTGCCTCGAGAGCAGCCGAGGCAGCAGAAGCAGCTGAACTTTCCCATCGGGTAAGTCACACCCAGCTAATGCCCATTTCTCCCTCTCTCTCTCTCTCATTCTCTGTCTCCCTCTCTCTTACTCCTCTTCTAATTTTTTTCTTATTCTCTGTCTCTTTTTCATCTCTATCTGTCTCTCTTTTACACTTCCTCACTTTATCTTTCCTTCTGCCTCTCTCATTCGCTCTCCCTCTCCTCTATCTTTCTGTCTCTCTTCCCTGCTCCCTCTTTCCCTGTCTGTGTCTTTCCTTTTCTCTCCCTCTCCCTCTCTCTCTTTCACACACACACACACACACACGCACACACATACACACACTCTCAGTGAACTTAACAATCCTGCATGATAGTGAGAGAGAATTACACACTTTTAGAATTAAACACACACACATACACACAGAGCCGCAGGCAGAGTGTCTGCTCTAATACTCTGAGCACAAGGCGCTGTGAGGAATTAGTCGTTGTAGAGAAATCACTGGAATACCTGCAGCCCAGTGTGTGTGTGTGTATGTGTGTGTGTGTGTGTGTGTGTGTGTGTGTGTGTGTGTGTGTGTGTGTGTGTGTGTGT
>JBBPDC010012112.1:0-13377 GCA_037974485.1 Hemigrammopetersius urotaenia | reverse complement strand
AAAGACCCACAACCCATCTTCACTGAGGGAAGGAGATTCTCTTCCAGGATTTTACGATACATGGCTACATAAATTGGCCCCTCAATTGTGTTTTTCAGGTCATACTCAGCCTTTCTCTTCCTCTGCACATGGTGGGTCGAGTTGATGCCAGAGAGCTTGATTTTGGTCTCATCTGACCACAACACTTTCTCCCAAGCCTTCTCTGGATCATTAGATGTTCACTGGCAAACTTAGGACTGGATGAACATGTGCCTTCTTTAGCAAGGAGACCCTACCAACGGTGTTCTTCATGACTGTCCCAACTGCCTTTAGATCATTAACAAGCTCCTCCCATGTAGCTTCTCACCAAGCTTCTTGCTGATGGTCTTGTAACCCACTCCAGCCTTGTGCAGGCCTACAGTCTCGTCCCTGACATCCTTTGACGCTCTTTGGTCTTGCCCATGATGGTGGAGAGGCTGGAATGGAAGAAACTGATTCGGTGGACAGGTGTGCTTTGTACACATAATGAGTTCAGATCAGGAGTATCTGCAATTGATATATTGACTGTAATCTGTGTGTAACATGGGCACACAGAAGGCAAGCTATGTTTTTTCTTACATTTCGGTTGATACAGAATATGACATCCTTTGTCTCTCCATAAAAAAAGAAACTAACTCAGATATTAGCAAACTTACAAATTCAGGAGGGGATCAAATAATTATTTCCCCCACTGTTTTTAATGATAAGTTATTAGGTGTTAAAGCACAATTATCTAAAAATGTTGAAAAGAAGAGTTAATCTCTGGTTAGTGCTTAATGTAGGATTTGATTTGTGCAAAATGTATCACAAATGATAGCTAATTTGCTTCATAAAATTAGTCTGTTAGTTTTACTACTGAAGCACTGCACCCTCCAAATAAACACATTCATTTACGTACTGCACACTCACAATATACATGTAAATTTAAGTACTGCACACTTGATGTATGATATTTTAACTCGCCATCTTAAATTTTCTTTATGTAGTTTTTCTGAAACAATTTTTTTAAACTTTTTTAAAGTAATCACAGCTGATATTTTTTCAGTGAAGCGACTTTTTGTAGTTCTTTCTTTATAAGTGTTTCTGAACTCTCCACCACCGTCTAAAACTTTCAGCCACACACGGGTTACAGGCTTCAGGATTCTGAATGTGTGTGCTGTAGGGTGTGCTGGCAGTGGTTTGTAGGGCAGTAGATGTTCTAGAGCTGATGCCCTGAATCATTACAGAAGTGAAAGCGTGTTCTGAGATTAAGGAAAGAGGTTGAGAATAAAGAGAAACGTGAGTAATTATGAATTCTGCTTTTTGAGTCAGACTCAGCCTGTGCCATTTAACCACTGACCCAATGGCAAAATATTTCTATGTGGTTAAAAAATGACATTTCAGCTTGTCACATTCATGCACATTCCCCCTATGTGGTTATGCTAAACCCTTTTTAATATTAAGACCTATAAATAAGCAACAACTACTATGAATTATTCAGTAACTATAATAAGTATTTAGTAATTAATACATAATACAGTGAATAATCATTCATTCACTACTATTGGTTAATCAGTTATTACATTAACTACAACAACGTTTTCAGTCTTGTAAGAATTAATACGTAATTAATATGTATTATTCCATTACTACTATACATTCTTAAGTAACATATGTGCATTATTCAGTGATCACCATGAGATACCTGACTACTACTAATTATCCAGTAATGACCTTTAGTAATGAATTATTAAGTAACTGGTATACATTATTCTTTTACTAATTCAGTAACTAATAGGAATTAATCAGGACCCACTATGGATTATACAGTAATTCTATAGTATCTACAATGAAATGATGGCGTAAGTTATGTAGTTATAAGAGTGAGGAGTCAGACACACACCTCGACTACACAGCATTCTGCAGTAAGATCTGATATGAATTATTCAGTAACTCCTATGTAAAGGAATGATTCACTAATTTTTCAGCATCTCTATAAATTATACAGCAACTACACTAAAGCAATTAAGTAGCTGCTCTGAAAACAGTGAAGTGCGGATATACACACCGACCTTTAGAGTCCATGGGTTTAGAGGAAGGTTTCTCCTTTGTGTGTGTGTGTGTGTGTGTGTGTGTGTGTGTGTGTGTGTGTGTGTGTGTGTTTGTATACAGTTTTGCCTGGAGCTCTTTATGCCTCACGGTAAAGGCCAGAACATAAAGGCATGTAAGACCGATCAAGACGGTCGTGTGGTGGTGGGGAACCATCAGTCTTACCGGATCTGCGCCGCTTCTGCTGAGGAATGTACCGACTGGATTCAGGCCATCAGGTAACACACTGACCCGCAGCACCAGAACCAAACCAACACACTGTAACAATCAACAGTCCTAAACCAACATGTGTATCCTTTTCTGTTGGACAAACTTCATAGAATGGTGCTAGAGATGTATGTGTTATGTTGTATGTGTGAGGTTTGCTGCAGTCTTTTTCTTATTTAATTAAGGTTTTCAGAGATAAGATTGGTAGAATCAGGGGTAAATTCGCGTGCTAGAGTTATGAGGTCATTTTAAGGGACTTTCCTCATCATACTGATGTAACAAAGAGAGCGACAGCATGCTACATCGATAAATACAGCTTATTTGAAACAGTAAGGGAAAATTGGAGGAACGTTTTAGATGGCAACAAAGATGGATAAGCCACAGATAGCAGGTATCACAGAAAAGGCTCAAGCCAGATAAAGTCAGAGGATGATTCATTCATGCATCTTTGCGGAAGCTTTGAAGAAGGACGGGATCGCAAGAAAAAAAAAAAATAAAGTGACCTTTCTATGCATGCAAAATAACTTCTGACAGGAATAGCACACTCATAATTATTGGGTTGAAACAGAAATGGTACTTTGGATTTAGTTTGAGTCTTGGCTGTAGATGAATAGCAAATTAAACCTGTGTGTGTGTGTTTCTCAATCCTTAGAGCCTGCATTACCAAAGACCCCTTCTACGACATGGTTTCTGCTCGGAAAAGAAAAATTATTGGAAACGGCAACACAGAGCCTCATAAATGAGCTCCAAAAAGTTGCTAACCATCAGAATCCGAGCTGCATGAACCTGTGCCAGAGGAGCAACAAGCGGCAACCTGTCATTATACAGCTTCTCCTTATATGGGAGCTCCACGGTTTGTGTGGATGCTCGAGGTCCCAGATGTCATTCTGAGCTTTGTTTAGTCTTTCTGTGTCACGTACAACTAAAGCTGTCATTTAGAAACCATTTAATAATAATAACAACCGCTATTGGAGTTTAAAAAAATGGCGTCACATACAAACCAAATTTCTTTTCATTGATGTCATGACAAATGAAAATAAAAAAGCAAGATCCCTGATCCCGGGAGAACTATCAGGATAAGCTCCGCCCACAAGTGGGAGGGGAAGATCTGCTTAGGGAGGGGTTCTGGAGAGCAGCCGAGCCGCGCGGCGCGGCGAGAAAGAGCAGGGAACGGGAAGGAGTAGGAAAACAAACACCGGTTCTAGTTTTACACCGGTTATGTTTACTGATGTCAGATTTTACTGATAAATACTGAGGGTTAATATTATCCATTAAGTAGTAAATGTAAAAATAAATACGCTTCCTATACTGACATGAGTGAGCCTTTGGAGCAGTATGAACTGGATAAGGATAGTTCTCTTAGCATTAGCATTAGCATGTTTGTAGACACAGCATGGCATTTTAGTGGACCAAGGTGTGGCCTAACACTGTGGGTTTACTTGTCACTCGCTTCTCAGAGTTTATATTTTTAACTATGTAGGCGCGAGAGATCATTTTCATATTTAATTCGAGCCTTCCGAGAAATGCATTTAGCGAATTTCACTTCCATTGTGGTTACTCTATACAGTATGCATTGACTAAATGCAAGAGTACTAACAAGCAATGCACTGGACCTCAACTCAAAGCTACTATTCTTTAGGCCTAGATCAAACCTAGACCAGGACCACAAGCAATATTATATCATGTACAATGCATGTATTGTGCTTAAAATGTGTATGGCCTGTCTAAAAGAACTGTAATTGCTGTTACAACTGGATTACAGTAGTGCAGCTTGTCTTTTTAAATTTGTGTTATTTTCAGTATGTAATATGACGCATTATATTATTATCAGATATTATCAGGTACAAATGTATCCTGTGCAGTTACATGGTGAAGAGCCTGAGTATTGTTGCATTCCTTTTGTGTTTAATCATTTTTGTTCTCTTTAGGTGCTCACCTTTTGTATTATATTCCAGTGTAGTTATTATTTTAATCTAATTCTTTTCAGCAGGCCAGTGTTAGAAATCTACTACTTTTCTACATTAAGCTTTTTATAAAAGACTTCACAAGAGATTCTGTATGTAAATGATTTATTTATTAATTATTACATGTAAAACTTTGAATATGTTTTGGATGTTTGATAAAGTTCCTTAAAACACATTTATGTGTCATATGCATCTTCTTATATTTGCATTTGTATTTTATTTTGAAATGTTACTTTGTAAAGTATTCAAAAGTACTTAAAAAATACACTTTTTTTGTGGTTTGCTTCATTGCGTGCATATTTGTCTTATTGGCCCTCTGCGCACCACAATTACAAAATAAAAGAATGATGGCATATCTGAAAGAGACATGTCTCCTGAAACCATCCTGACTAAATTGAACAACTGTGTATTTGCTGATAATGAATTTTAATGAAACAGTTTCTTTTACATTTCTAACACTGGATTTACTGGAGACCTAAGCATGCACGTCCTTTTGCGTCCAGCAGAGGGCAATATCCATCCATCTGAGAGGAGTTCCAAAAATGATGGCGAGTATTTGTAGCTCAAAGGTCAAATTTCAGGGCCATTTCTGGCTGCAAGTGGTACATGCTATTGCTGTGCCTTGAACATCTAGCATGTTGCTTAGGGTCCCCCTAAGAAATGGTTGTGCCAAAATGCCACTCTATTATGGTCAACATAGAGGCCCATACATCCAATATATGCATTAAAAGCCCATGTGAAGCAAATAAGGGAGTAATATCTGCTAAAACAGTGAAGTCTAACTTTCTGGAAGGTGCCTTCTGCCCAAGGCTGCTTTGCAAACCTGAAACTTCTTGTGGCCTTTAGCAGCAAGCTCATACTTCCTGTCTGTCATTTCCTTTACCTCGCTCGGTCTCTTTTCATCTTTATCTTGCTCGCTGTCTCTGAAAGGTTAAAGATCATCTCTGTGGTTTCCAAATCTGCATAGCACTAGCAAGTCACAAAATGCAACTTTACACAAAATGCATAAGCATTTAAACTCAAGGGACTGGATTACAAAATAGATACATGGAAATGTGGACTGAAGTAGGACTGAAGATTATAGTGGACTGTCTGTCACCAATGGTTTTCCAGTGGTGAAGTCACCAGGTCCAGAGGTCATTCACTGTTCGCATTGCAGTCTAGACCAGGACTGCAGGAACAAGCTGCTATGTTCCTTTTGCTTAGTCATTTGCATTTAATGTTTTTAAATGTTCGTGTTTTATTTACAATTATTTCAGTATTAAGCAATTTCCTCTAGCATCAGTATAGTTTTCTGTTTCCTGACTGTAGCATTAGGAGACTTCCCCAAGTCTTCCCTTATTGATGTAGTGGAGTGTTGCACAATCGAAGCCCACTCTCCAGGGGGGAAATCAAAGATGTCTTCCGCTACACTGGAACTTTTAAGACAAACAAAGCGTGAGACGTGAGACACACCCGAGGCTCAAAAAGTCCTTTTAATTGTCCTCAATACAAAATTATACATATAAAAAAATCCAAATATTTAAACCACTGTGATCAAACAGAGTGCACGACAATGACCAAGTGCTTGCAGTTCGTCCAGTGTATCTGGACATGCACTCGCCATTTAATTTATTTGAAACACTTACTGTCCACTTTATGAGCTTCACCAGCCCAGGCCCACTGTAGAGGAGTGTAATTACAGACATGCATAGTCATGTGAGAAGCTGCTATCCATGTGCTATGCATGCACAGCAACTTTCCTGGGTTCTTTACATACAGTACCACGCAAAAGTCTTAGACACTTGAGAAAATAGATATAAAACCTGTTTAGCTGAGCAGCATATGCTTTTAAAAGCTAATATTACAATAATATGAATACAGTAAAGAGCGATTTTATATATCTCTATGAGTTTGCTTAATCATTTCCAGAGCTCCTCATGGAAGCCCAGTTTTATATTGTAGTTTATGCAAAGGCCAGAGGCGTCAAGGTGAAGTCTGGAACCATTTACATTTATGGCATTTATCAGACGCTTTTATCCAAAGCGACTTCCATTCCTTAACTACAGGGGGCAGTCTCTCCCTGGAGCAACTTTAGGTTAAGGGTCTTGCTCAGGAACCCAGTGGTGGTGGTGTGCTGAAGGTAGGACTCGAACCAATGACCTCTTGGTCCAGAGGCAAGTATCCTACCACTAGGCCACCACTACTGAACATGTGTTTTTCTAAATAATACAAGTCCTTTTTTATTTTAAAGCTGTCTTGCGTAGATGCTGGCAGAAAATCCCTCAGAAAATTGGCTTCACAGCACAGTACTTCCATTAGACAAAACGAGGCCATCATGTACGGTTCTCTTCACCATACTGTACCGTACTCACATGGACATGACATGTTCCAGAAAGCATGAAGAACCTGAGGGAGAACATTTCTGCCACATTCATTTAAAAAAAAAACAACATTGAAGATTTACATTTAGTTCTGTTTCACGTGCTCTCGCATATGAATGCCATGTCGTTACGTCAGCTTTTTAAACATTCCCAGCTTCTTCAGTTCACATACAAACCATTTGACATTTCATGTTTCACATTTCATATTCCAGACTGATTTCAATACTGAAGGGGACAGAAGACATTTGGGAGATGAAAAGTCACGTCAAATTACCGACTCCTCAGATGTTCTTCTACAGGCGCAAATGCGAACAAATTACAGTCCTGGAGAACGTTCTGCCCTGGCTTCTAAACAAGTGACGAGACGCAGGGCAAACTCTTTCAGTAGTTTCTGGACCTTTTCGCATTCCTGTTCAAGCTGGCCTTGTCTCTAGTTCTCTAAGATCCTTCATGTTTCTACCTTCTACTGTAGATCTGTCCGCCAGTCTCATGACTGAATGCAGTTCTTCTTCTGGTTCCGCCTTCGCCCTCTTGAGCCTGGGAAGAGACAAAGCAAGGGTCACACACAAAGACTGCTTTATTCCACCTGGCCACAAAAGCTCAGGTATCCTGCCATTCAAAGCCAGCAGTTTACTGAGCTCCCTGAGTGCTCTGGAGTTAAAACTGGGAACAAATGAATCCTTTAGTTATCAGTCCTAGTCTGGGCTTCCCCAAGTTCTAAGGACCCAAATATTGAGGAAGGGCTAAAACATCACCTGATGAAGGGCTACTTTAACCAATAGTGATTTGAACACAGGCATAACGTTTTCTTTGAATTTGAGGCTTTTGGAATTTGACCTGAAATTCTGTACAGCAAAAGCATGCGCAGACGATTACTCAGAGCTCAATGGATGGTGTCCTTCCATAACTAACATAATAAATTAATTTAATTTAATTTAATTAATTTAATTTAATGTGTTGGTGTTCCAGCGGTAGAATTCGCACCTGCCATACAGGGGAACAAAATGTCATGCAATCACAGGCTTTGTGGCCCATTAACACCAATAAAGAGTCCTTAGGTGAGACCCCTGACAAACTGCAAAATGGCTTTAGGTAAGAGCTTCTGCCAAATTCATAAATGTAATGTCACACGCTTCACATGCTCCATCAAAGTATAGTGACAGCTAGCAACAGCAGAGGATAAAACACATGATTAAAACTAGAGATGTAACAATGTAACATGTTGTGTCCTATTGTATGATTAGTGTTCCTGCCCTGTCTGAATGGACAAATTATTGGGCAAACAGGGCTAGGAAGTTTGTGAATGTTGCCCCTAGGGCATAGTCAAAACTAACAGTTACAAATAATGAGTTTAGAAGAGTCCTAACATGCATGGTCCCAAGCATGGTGTTTTAATATGTGGAACTACATACCGTCCTCCTCTCCTGTGTTGATGGTTTGCAGGGACATGCTTCTTTGGCCTAGTTTAGATGATTTCTTGGTACCAAATTTCAGTATATTTGGTTTTTCTATGATCACGAACGTGTCGTCCAGTTCTGTCATGCTGTCGCTCTCCGAGGCTTTAGATCCTGGAGTGTGAGACGGCGCAGGTTTGGGCGGGTCCTCAGGCGGTCCTTCTGTAGCATAATGAGCCATCTTTGGAGGCACTTCCTTAGCATTATTAGCAATCTTTGGAGGCACTTCCTTAGCATTATTAGCAATCTTCGGAGCTACTTCCTTAGCATTATTATAATTTTTTGGAGGAGGTTCCTTAACAGAATTGGTGATTTTTGAAGGCACTTTCTTGGACTGATTAGTGATCTTTGAGGGCACTTCCTTAGATTGAGTATCCTCTTTAGAATGATTAGCTACTTTAGACAGAGGGTCTATGCTGTGATTGACAGGTTTTGGTGGGATGCAGTTGGCTGTTTTAGAATCAATGTCATGGTTTGTTGTCCTTAAGTCCGGGCTGTGATTGGGCGATCTGCCTTTGAGGAAAAGCCGGAAGGAGCTACGCTGTTTTTTCAAGCTGAAAGGAGAGGGATTCTTCACATCTCCATTCTTCTCGGCCGTCTCCTTCGTGGCTATGGGTGATGGAGAGGACTTGCCGTCCACTTGGTCATTACCGTCCAGTGGAGTGTGTAGTAGTTTCTCCATATTAGTCTGTCCAACATAGTCCTTGAGCTTGGAGAGATCTTGTAACGATCCAGTGATTCCAAGACTGTTGCCCACCACCAGGGCATACTTAGGATTATGATATTTATGTGCAGGAACCTTCAGGTTTACCTGTTTGGAATCTCCCAGAGAGACCTGGAAGCGCGAGCTGGACACAGGCAGTGCAGGCTGGCTGGGAGCAGCAGGGGTTTTGATTACTGGAGCCGGTATGGGGGGTTTAGTAATGTGGAACTCACAGTACAGGTCCACTTTATCAGACACGGCGTACAGTTCTCTGAAGTCATTGTCAAAAAAGTCCACGACCTGGCCTGACATAACCGTGATGGTGTTGCGGTTCATCCGTGAGGAAGTCCATGTAAAGCTGAATGGAAAAGTGTAGCAGAGAAAGTAATGTTAGCCTACTAGTGGATATATCTGTCTATTAGTCAATACATACTATATTAAAGAATATATGAGCATATTAGAAGATATATTAGTCTATTAGCAGATATGATAGTGTAGTAATAAATATATTTACTAGTGTAATAGTAAATATAGTCTTCTAATTGGTATATTTGTCTATTAGTAGATATCATAGTATATTAGTAAATATATGAGCATATTATGCAACATATTTGTCTATTAGTGTATATAAAAGTCTGTTAATGAGTATATGACCATATTAGTGGATGTAATAGTATGTTAATGAATATAAGAACATATTACGGAACATATTCGTCTGTTAGTGGATATATTTGTCTATTAGTGGATAAAAAAAGTCTGTTAATGAGTATATGAGCATATCCATGGCTGTAACAGTATGTTAATGAATATAAGAACATATTACGGAACATGGTAGTCCATTAGTGGATATATTTTCTACTAGCAGATTATTAATGAACACAGGAGCATATAAGAGGACATATTAGTCTGTTAGTGGATACAGTGTATGCAGATATCCTGAGCAATTTAGTGGATACATTAGTATACTAATGAGCATATTAATGGACATATTAGTCTGCACATGGACATATTTGTCTGTTATAATATAATATTATATTACTAAATATATGAGCATATTAGCGGATAGATTCTACTACTACTTTATATATTTGACTGTTAATGAATATAAGAGTGTTACGGTCTGGCCAGCGGCCATAGTTATGCCGCTGCTTTTATGTTTCATTCTGTTTCAGTTTATTTGTAAGGTCTTTTATTTTGATAGGTTTTCTGTTGGTGGTTGTGTCACGTGTGTTTATGTTCCATCTGTTCTTGGTTTAGTGCCTGATTTGTGCGTGTATTTATGTTCAGCTCATGGTGACAGTCACCATGAGCCCATCGCCTGATATAGAGGTGTTTTCTTTTCTGTTCGTGTTCCTGGTGGCCCTCGTGCCCTTTGCTTTTGTTATTCAATAAAAGTACCCTTGTGATGGATCTCTGCCTGCCTGCCTGTTCCTGTCACCTTCCAGGTAGCTCCGAGTCCGGGCTTCGCGGCCCGACTCGTGACAAAGAGTAATTCAATGAATACAGGAGGATATAATCATATACTAATGAATGCTTGAGCATATTGGTGGCTATATTAGTCTAGTAGCGGATATATTTGCCTATGAGTGCATATACAGCCTATTAATGAATGTTAATATATGAGTTTATGCTAACTAATACTGTATAAGTGGTGATGTGTGGATAAATTGTGTGCACTAGCCAGTGTTGGATATATTAATATACTGATAAATATATTATTTAGGTGGTGCATTTATTTACCAATCAGTTGACATAATAGTGTTCATTGACAAAGACTGAGGAATCAGTACTACATACTGACCTGTACGAGCCGAACATGACCTTTTCTCCATCTACCAGCATGTACTTCGAGCACAAAGACCCCGGGAGTCTACCAAAGGACAGAGCCAGTCCAGAGCCCCTCACTGTCCGTACCCGCAGGCCCTGCACCAGAGAGGAGAAAAATGTGTAATACACACTCTCATAGTCCTGTACAGCTAATCGTAACCTTCCATTATCCCTGCTACAACAAAATCATTCTGTAACTAGTTATTTTTGGAGGTTTTGTCATTTAATGACCGTCAAAAAGGGAAACGGAATGCAAGACAAATGTAAATGCATTGTAAACTCATTGCAAATGTTTTGGATAGACAAATGTCCTTTTATTATCCACCCCCTTTTCAATTTGCCCTTGTCTTCCCCCCTTTTCAAGTTATTTTTACAGTACTTAAGTACCAAAATACAGTTTCATTACACACAACACACTTAAACTCAGTCTATGCTGTTTCATCTTTGGGACAATCGACCCACCATAAACTTTGCCCTTCGGCCAGACGACATTAATAGTTTGCGCGCCCCTTGCCCTATGTACTCTAAGATCTTCAAGAGAAGATTTCGAGGGAGTTTCGCGTTTAAATGCTCTACATTTTAATGCACGATTAGTGCTAATTTGCTGAATGCAACACATTGGAAAAAATGACGGCTTCTTTATAGTATTTGTTCTTTATCAAATAAAAAGATACTGCGCACTTAAATTTATAGGAAAATGCCATATTTAAGTGTACAAGTGTACATGTATATATGTAAAATAAAGGGCAACTTAAAATGTCAAAGCAAACTGAAGACAAACTGAAGAAGTAAGTTTGAGATGTAGGTGTGATATGTAGATACAAATGTCCTCACTTAAGCAAACATCCAGGGAGAAACTGGCAAAGGACAAGTTGATGTAAAACCCTTAAACACACACACACACACACACACACACACACACACACACACACACACACACACAGGTGTGGCTGTTACATTTACAGACTGAGTAAGTGAAGAGAAAACAAGCCCAGGGTGAAAATGGAACACTTGCGGGGGGTGGAAATAAAACAGTAAAGACCACAAAGAGAAAAGAAGTGAGGAAGGCGGGGGGTGGATGACAATGAGAGATTTTAGGAGCATAATAACGGACAAACTGCCCCTCTGCCCTGCTAAGATCAGATGGAGCTGCTTGGCCCTTAGTTCTCAGGCACAGTGGCAAAGAAAAGAGCTGGAGTGTGTGTGTGTGTGTGTGTGTGTGTGTGTGTAGTCTGTTGAAAAGTAGCGAGGGTGAGCTGGCACGCCGCGCTGGGCGGATCGGAATTATGTAGGCCAGGCTTTTCTACAGAATATTCAGGCTTTTCCAGAATATTCTGCCCTTTTTTCCACAGCACACAAAGATACGAGTGTACACAGGAGACTCAGGGTAAACCGACACTTTGCAGCAACAATGGCACTGACTTGAACTGATTACCTGTGTGTCAAATGTTTGTGGACACTTTGTCTTGTTAGTGTGACTTCGTCGCTACTTAGTATCCCCTGCAGTGTGCGTGTATATCACTTTCTGATCTATTGATCACAGACTGAGTACTGAACATTTACAAAAACGATTTTTGTGGTCGAGTAACCCCTGTAATATATGGGGAAAGAGAGAGAGAGAGCAGTTGATTCGCCTTTAAAACGTGTTGAGAGAAGTGGTGACATCACAGGTATGGAGGCCGCAAAGTGACAAAAAGCGGAGAAACACAAACGCGAAGAAACAAACATGGAGCAAAACACACAGAAGCCTCAGTGGTCCAGCCATACAGCGGCAGCCTCTGAATCAGAAAGACGCAGGTGCAACAAGAAAGTCAACAGTGCAACATCACACTGTTGTCACATGTGTTGTTAATGCTTTTCCAAGCCCTTGTGAAGCCCTTCTGAACTTTATTGATATTAAAGGTGGTCTAAACCTTTTGAATGATTGGATTTAATAGGAGGTCGTTGGCTTCAGCATCGCCATTAATACTGGGACAAATATTTAGTGTTAATGAAACCTGCTTAGGCTTTAATATGTAAACTGGCGAAAAAAAGCAACACGATGGCTTGACTCTCGTCTGGATAAAACCTGATAAGAATATGTGTGTGTTCAGCAGAATACTAGTCACACGCCCAAGCTGATATGTTCATAACGTTTGTTTTCTGAGCTGATACCCAGACATAGTTTAACATTCGCCTTTTGAAATGAAAACAAGCATTATTCCTGAGAAAGCATTGGAACTGACAAGTAACAGCCAAAGAATTTGATCAATTTATATGAATTAGTTCTGGCTTGAAAATCATTGAAAGAAGTTCTGTGGAAACTGTATCCCATTTGTGTTTGATCACTGAAATGCAAAGAAACGTTTAAACTCAATGTCATTTATTAGGTGATAAAAGAAATGCAATAATAAGAGACTTCTAAAGGTTAAAGCTTCACCCTAAAAGGTTTTCCACAGAGACATTCTCCAGCTTCCATGTGGTCACTTTGCTCACCCGTAGGTGCTGGGCGGAGATCTGCAGGCGGCTGCACATGTCCAAGAAGTGAGGCAGGCCATTCTCCTCCAACAACAGATAAACAGCAACTCCACGTTTACTGGCTGCATCCAGCAGGTCCTGCAGTATCAGCAGGTCAGTCAGGAGGTCCATAACCACTGCTACCACCTAAAATCACACACACACACACACACATACACACACACACACATGTATCCACATATCCACACATGCAACAATGCAATAAAGGCCCCTATAATGTGGTATAGCACTTGTGC